>PVIC010009668.1:0-45098 GCA_004025085.1 Thryonomys swinderianus
GAGAGGGGAGAGGGAGGGGGAGGGGGGAGGGGGGAGGAAAGGTCCTGAAACTGAACATACTGAATTCATCACTGACTTAGGGACAAATATTCAATTGTATTCATTGTTATTCTAAATGTAAAGATGTTTGAATTCAGTGATATGGTCACATTAGCACATATTCAGGAAAGCAAGCCCCTTCTTTATTCTGGCAAAAACAAACTGGAGTTTTCATAGAAAACAAAACAGTTAAGCTTGCCAAATAGTATTCTTATTGTGAAACTTAAATGAATACCAGATAATGTAAGCATAACTCCCCAACAGGATAATATTCAAGCCAAAATTCCTGACCTTAGCCCTTAACCGCTGTATTCCAACTTCCTCACCATGACCAAATTATTCTTCCCAAGACTTTCGGCAATGGTTTGATAATTTCTGTATGATAAAAACTAGCCTAGCATCCAAGTTCCTCAAAAGTAAGGTTCCTCTCTAACCCTGTTCCTCATTAAAACATATTCTGTCTTCAGTCCATTCTCAGGCTCTACTTGAGTTCAAGTACTTGCCCATTCCACAACAATCTCCATCTTCCACTGTGCACTTGCTCACACACACACACACACACACACGCCTGTGCCATATATGATTGCTGTCCTCCTATAGCCCCGCACGACATTTGTACTCTTCAGGACCTGCTGCAATCCCATTCCAACTACCAATACTACCCCACTGCGCTGACACCATGTGCTTTCACGAAGGTTCTCACAGCTTCTGAGGTACCTGTGTTCACAGGTAAGTACTAAGTTCCATTCAGACCATGAACTTTCAATGGAAAAAAGTTGTTGCATGTAATTCACCTTCCATGTTTGCCTCAGTGGTTGACCCATAGGAAGGATATGAAAAATTATACTATTTTGCCAATAAACTTGTCTAACCCACTACTGGAGTAGCCAAGCTTTATTATTTGGCTGATTCCAAAGTGAATGGAGGAAAAGGCAAAAGAAACTAAATCTACCTACATCTAGAAGACCACAAGGGTCAATGAACAGGTATGTCAACAAAGTGTTTCTGTGCGAGTACTGAGCATGTAGGTCACTGATAGGCAGTCATTATTTACAAATGATTTGTTCTTTCATTTTCCTTCTCCTGGGAATTCTCCTGGGAAATGACTGGAGCTCTTTTACTTTATCTAAATTTAAAACCACTGAAAATAGAAGTGTAGCAAAAGGTCAAAGGCAATAAAATCAACTTTCCATGAATACCATATCCTTGAGTTATCATAAAACCATATTTGATATGCTGTGTTCGATAAGCACGTGGCCAAACCTGAAAAGATTTATGTGGATGGCAGTTGATTGCGTTTAGCCTTCAATGCAGCTTGATGAACAGCTCTGTCCCTGAGCCTGTTTTCCTGAAAAAGAGTTCAAGGTTTCATTCCCAAATCCTAGAAAAATGTGCCTCTTAAAATGTAAAACGTGAATTTCAGAAGATAGAGAATGAACCTCACACCTTCTTAAACTACCCCCCCCACCTACTCCTTACAAGGGGACTGGATTAAAAGATAAAAATCCATTTCAAACTTGCCAGATAGCAAGGAAGCCCATTTGTCCAAGCTGCCTGGAGCCATTTTAACAGCAGGTACTTTGATCTTTTAATGAAAATCAAGTTGAGCAGTGTGGTATCAGGAAGCTGCCCAATGTATGTGTCTGCCAGAATAAATGGTTCAACTTACAGCACCCGCCTTTCCTAATCAAAAGTGCAAACACTGCCATCCAGATCTTCCAATTGTTCTTAAAACTAAAGCTGATGCTTAAGAAGCCTTTGAAAATACCAATAGGGCCATTTCTTAATTAGTCACTGCCGATCGTAGGGCAAAGGAGATTCTTCTGTGACCCCTGCAGTGATTAATTTATGCCCTGAAGCAGAAGATTTGATTACCCCTCTCTTAGCATGTATAAGTTGTGAGTCTTATTACTGGTCATAAAATTATTCAGCCACCGTAGTTGGTTCAATGGCCTCCGGAGGCAGTAAGTTCAACTATTCGGCTGCCTGCTGAGAAAGATATATAGCCTGACATTATCTCAGAATTTACCTGCTACTTGTTTCATCAGTACATACGGCGTGCAAATGATTTCTAAGTTCCTCGAAAATTACAGTGCCTCCCTTTGAAAATGTCTGGAGAAATAAGTTGTCTATAAATAACTTAAAAGACTGATGCTCCTCAGCCTTCTCATAAAATGAGATGCTTTAATTGAAGTGCATGTTCTGATTTAGCCAGAAATCTTCTGGGTTTTCTGCTCTTGTTTCAAATCTTTATAAAACACATTAGTCTGTGTTTCTGGCTCAGTAAGTACAGTATAGTATGCTGAGTATAATTAATACTCCACCGATAATGGTAACCCCTAGAGTGTCCCTGCTCTTCACTGAACATTATTTATGATACTACAGGAGAGTCTAGGTTTAGGCTGTTTACTTTGATTTTATTTTTTAATCTTTTTCCTCATCAAATGAATGATTTGAGTCCATTCACCACACAACCATTTTAAAAATTAAAGGTATGAGGGCAAAAAGGAACGTATGGAAGACATACGGACCAACAACAAGAAAGAAAGACCAGAGAGACGGTCAATGTGAAGAAAGAAGCAGTATTCACAAAGTTAAAAATTTACAATATTCAGGGCTGGAGATTTAGCTCAGTGGTTCCAGCGCCTGCCTCGCAAGTGCAAGGTCCTGAGTTCAATCCCAATGCTGGTCATGGTGACTCACGACCATCAGCCATGAATACCACATAGCACAGTGCCGGGTGTGGTGGCTCACGCCTGTCATCCCATCACTCGGGAGGCAGAGGCAGGAGGATTGCTGAGTTCGAGGCTTGCCTGGACTACATAGTGAGCTCAGGGCCAGCCTGAACTACAAAGCGAGACCCCTGTCTCAAAAAAAAAAAATTACAATATTCAAAAGCGAGAACGTGAAACTCTTGTTTGCAAAACCACAGATATTACCTTCACTCTGCGTATTGTTTATGAAGAATCTCATAAGAAGGGTCCGATTGGGCGATGGTGTGCACTGCTCCTCACACAGAATGGGCGCACGGAGCCCTGGGCGTGGCCTGACTCGGGGCCACAGCTGCGGCTGTGGTCTGAGTGCGGGTGATGTCAGTGAGGCTGGTCCATGAACAATGCTAAGGAAAATAGCAAGAACATTCTTGCCAACACACAGCAGTGACAAATGTCATACACTTCTTGTAGAATTTTTCATATAATGTTAATGGTAAACCACCAATTTAGTAAATGCAAGTCTATAAAACTAATTGTCTATGGTGAGAGTCCAAACGTGTGTATTACACATTCCTCCTAATTCCTTCCTTTTGCCAAGGGCAAAGTTTAAAACACCTACATAAGAAGAGGGTGAAAAACATGTACTTTTACGTCCTTTAAATGACTTAATTAACACACATCATTCTTTGGAGCTAATTTTTTACAATTAAAGAAATAACAATATTTTATAATTATGATTTCATTCTTTGTCACTTCAGTGATTCAAAATATAGGGCAAGTGCTTTATAATAGCATGTTATAAATACTTTTAGTTTCAAATTAATTTAAAATTTGCATATTCATATGTATGAGTGCATATTAAATTATTTAAAGATTTATGTTTTCCATTCTAGCAAAGTTTCAAACATTGATCATTTTCAAAAGAAAAAAAGAAAGCTTTTATCTGCACTATTTAAACAATTATTCTAAAGAATGTAAGAATAAAGAATAAAAAGAAACTTAAGAAATTAACTTCTATAGCACCATGTATTTATTTATTTATTTATTTATTTATTTTAAGTAAGTCATGAAACAGTAGAATTACAAAGTTTAAGAAGGCCTTCTCTTAGAAATGAAAGAATCAAAATCGAAGCTTAAGAAAATTGAATGACTTTGCCAAAGTCATACAACCAGCAGACTTAAGACTTAAAAAGACTCAGACTTAAGACTTTAACTATTAGTCAGATGCTTAAACGTTGTACGTCACACTGCTTTTGCAATCATTATTCAGAATAATCTACAGGCTCCAGTATCATTGTCATTGAATGTAACAGTAAAAATGAAAGGTGGGTGTATTTCACTCACTCACTGAATATACATCGAAAGCTAATGTTGTGACAGTCACTGGCTTCCCTTGGGGGCAGACAGGCAGGAGAAGATTAGCCGCACCTCATGGGAGGCATAGTTCGACAGGGCAGGGCTAGATGTGCACTTATACGCTACAAGACTGCTTCAGAAACTTATGCCACAAATGCACATTAAACTCTTGCCAGAAATTAAAGAAGGCTGCATTTAAGACGAGCCCCAAAACTGGATATATGCTGTCTAGATAAAATAGGGAAGCTGTCTCCCAAAATCTGGAAGTCCATATGTTAAAGAATGCCCAATAAATTCCTTCTAACTCTAAGACAAATGAGGGGGGAGAGAGAGAGAGGAACTTCCTACCTAGAGAGAGCAATGGAAATCAAGGATATGATCAAGTTTCCAGCTTAAATGGAAAGAATCAATATAATGGGCTCAGTATCTTTAAAACATTTAACTTACTTTAACATAATCAAATGAGGTCTAATGTCCTCATCCGTCCCCCTCCCCAGTGTGCAGATTCTTGACCACTGTAGTCATCAGGTTAGTTCCTCAGGACTGAGAATAACTGCACTGTTTCTGCTAAAGAGCACACATCTGTTGGTCACAGGAATAGTCTGTATTTTGGTCGCCATGGCCCTTTCTCTGTGGGCCCAGCAAGTAAACAGGAAATAAGCAAATGGCAACCCCGAGCAGGGGTCACGAGTGTCCCCGAGCGTGCTGCGCATTTCTCGAGCAATTACAGGAGAAGGAAAAGTCTGACAAGCTCACTGCGCCTTCTGCATGTGATTACACCTGACCTCAGATACTTCTCCTGTTAATGATAAACTCTGCGGCTGCAGACGTCTAACCAAAAAGTTTGTGGCAGTGGCTGAAATTTTTTGGTCGTTTGACAGCCTGTATCTACCAAAGCATGATACCTCTTTAGAAACTGATTTTAAGAAGAGATCTGTTATCTTCAGAAGGTCATATAGCTTTGTTCCAACCCATAGGAATCATAACTGTGATAATCCCATAGGGCTTTGTCATGAGTTCTATAACCCTATCTATTTGTCTATCATTTGGACTCCTCAGTCATTGGGCTCAAATAGTAGAGTTTTCAGAGATGCATAACTAGTCTTTTCTTGCTGTGAGCAGCCCTTCAATTGCTCAATAGTTACAGTGAAACATCAAACTCAGAGATGCTATATGTTGTGTCTCAAATCCAAATAAGCCAATCAAGATTAACACCACATAGCGTTTAAGAACTGCTACAGCAGAGAAGGAATGTTGACATAGTCCTAAGAAAAATGTATGAAGATGCACTATTGATTTTTTCAGAGACAACAACACTGCTGCTGGTGATCTCTGCATAGTTACAAAGACAAAATCATTTTCCAGACCAATTGCTGTGTATCAGGCCCAAGGAGCAGTGTTGATTTGCCTCAGCACAGAAACCACATCTGGAATTACAGCTGCAATTAGAATCAATGTCTGATTACATTTAAGATAAGCTAGTATAATTCTTAAAATGTATCCATCTTCTTCAAAATCCAAGCAAGGGAATTAAATGAGGACATAATGGAAACCACCATCCCTGCATATTTCGAGTTTTTGATCGGGGTGCTGATCTGCAGTTTCTCTCGAGCTGCGGCTCCACTTTAGGATCACGAGCCCAGCAACGATGGAAAGCTGTGGTAGCTTCCACAGGCCCTTCCAGAATACCTCTCAGTTCATGGGGCAGATCAATATGTGGAACCTGACAGCCCCTGCGTAAATTCACCTTATACATACGAACCCAAGGTGACAATCGCAGTATGGGTCCATATGCCTGGTGTGGGGAATGAACTTTGTCCAAAACTCCTCTTGTAAACTCAAGATTGAACCTTTGCACAGAGATGGTACTTGCATAAATCTGTAAGCATCGCCCAAAATTGTAGACCCTGTAATGCCTAACTTTCCCCATCCTTGCCCTGCCCCTATATTATGTGACTACTATAATCCTTCCTTTCTCTGGTAAATTTCAGTAGAGTTTTTGAGTCCCTGTAATTGAACACAAATCGAGAGAAATGTTGAGCAATGCCTGAATATTGTGGCTATTTTTCTGCCCAGAGTGCATTGCCGTCCTCATTAGCAGTGGCTACAGTCCTTTTGAAGGAAGCTCAAAGGACATTTAAGAAATAATTGTGGTTATATTTCAGGAGTCACTTTTATGTGGACTTGGCTACCAGCTCTGCAAATTCAAACCAGTCCTCAAATGATCCTTTGACTCAGGTTCTTGGTCACCACATCAAACATTTTGTCTTTTTGAAAGATTATGCAATATTTTAATAAGTTCTGAATGTCTTTTAACTACTGTGAATACCATGATAATTATTTACAGCCAGAAAGTCTACACATGCAATAAAAGCATTCTGCTAATTTGCCACTGCTGCTTTTAACAATTGCATTGCTCTAACTCTCTAAGTGTTAAATGCTGCCACTTGGACCACACCCCTCAAGATCCCAACATCCCTGTTACATCTAGAAAGCCTGCCTCCCAACATCATTGGTGACCTATTGAAATAATAATTTCTGGAGTGCTCTACTTGCCAAGATATTTCTAAAGCTTCCCTAAAGTACAGGAGTGCCTTTGTGTTTTCTCTGGATAGGTATTATATTGTGTGCTTAAAACATGGACCTCCAAATGCCTTCTGAATCCTTCCCCAACATCAGGCCACAGAATTTCTGTAATGTACACCTCAATGAATGTAGAATAACACTGGGCTAAAATTACTGTTAATGAGCCAACTTTTAAAGGCATTTCCAGCTATGCAAACTGAAACACTAAGTCACAGATTTCTTACAGAATTTACTCCTACAAAATTAGAATTTAGCCAGGCGTGGTGGCTCACGCCGGTCATCCCAGCGCTCGGGAGGCAGAGGCAGGAGGATTGCTGAGTTCGAGGCTTGCCTGGGCTACATAGTGAGCTGAGGGCCAGCCTGAACTGCAAAGCGAGACCCTATCTCAAAAAAAAAGGAAAAAATTAGAATTTAATTTCCATTGATAAACTTCTCCCCAACTCCACTTACCCACTTTCCTCAGCCTTTGGTATCCATCATTCTACTGTCCTAAGCCATACAGTTCTAAACCTTTATTATTGCCATAATTTTTCACTTTGGTATCTATTTGATCTCTCCAATACCTTACCTTTGTTACACTTCATTTAAATCCATCAGAAATAATGAATTAATTATGTCCACTGTGCACTGCAAACAAAGAGATCAGGACTGTATTCAAGATAAAAACCTCAAAATCTCAGAATACTGAATAATTCTAGAGAACGCTTCCCTGGACTATCATTGTATCACTGAGGATTGTGTCATTAAAACTAAAACGAAACGAAACATTTCAACAGAGAATATATGGCATGGATATTGATTTCATGGGAATTGGAAGCCTGCAAAGGCTTGAAGGTTGCACTCTAACAATGCAGAGATAATAATAGTAGAAAGCAGGAAAGAAAACCCTAGAAGCACATGGAAGGACCTGAGACCTAAGCTTCCGAGGAAAATCACCTCCCAGCCAGAGCTGGTCGCTATGAATGTCATGAGACTTGTTTGGGGAAGGTCATAAGAAGCATCTACTCCTTTCTCAGTGTGCCACAATTTTCAATACAAAGGTCTTTTACTTCCTTTATTAAAGTGACTCCTAAGTTTTTCCATTTTTTTATGCTATTGTGAAAAGTGTTTTTCCCCCTACTTTCTCTTTCAATGAGTTTATTATTATTATCTCTTTGAATGAGTTTATTATTATTATTTATTATCAATGAGTTTATTATTATTATTCAAAGGTGTGCATAAGGACACCAATGAATTTTCCATTTATTGAGTTTATTGGTTCATTTTATGTATGCATTATGATCATGTTCAACATTGAGAATTTGCATTTGTACATGACGTATCTTGATTCTCATTTTCTCCCATTTCCCTGCCCTCCCTACAACCCCATGCTCTCCTAAATATATAAGCTTTGTTTCCATTTTTTGATTTTACCATTGAATTTTTTTCTTTACCTTCTTTTTTTAGAAGCTTTAGCTTGTTTATTTGAGCATATTCTGTTCTCCTCATATGGACTGATTTCATTGTGCCTTATAAGTTTCAGTATGTTGTACTGGCATTATTGTTTAATCATAGAAACAGTCTAATTTCTTCTTTAAGTCCATCTGTGATTTATTGGTTGCTCAGGAGAGTATTATTTAATTTCCATGTGTTTATGAAGTTTTTGAGTTTTCTTTTGCCATTATTACAATTTATTGCACTGTGGTCTGATAGTATATATAGGATATTTTCATTTCCTTTACCTTTATTTAAACATGTTAATAACCAGTATGTGGCCTATTTTGTGAAATAAATTGGTCATACATATTTTAATACTGCATTATTTCTCTGGCTTGAGAAATTTTAAGTGTATTTAAGAACAAAAATGTATAAAACATAATGGGAAATGAAAAGACAATGTTCTGATTGGAAAGGGAACAACCAAAGGGAGAGGAAGATAGAAGAAATGAAGACAGAATAGAAGTAAAAATGTTAACAAAGCCTTTGTAAATAAAGAAGAGAAGAAGGGTTAAAGGAAGGTAAGGGAATGGGAAAAAAGAAGATACAAGATATATTATGTACAAGTATAAATTCCCTACAAATACTATCATTATGTATATTGAAAATGTACCAATGAATTTTTTAAATGATATTTCTACTCAACTTGCAGTGCTAAGGATATATTGACAGTAATAGCAAGGAAAAAAAGAGTAATTTCCCTCTTTTCCCTTCCTAACATCCATCCCTTCTTCAGGGGCCTCACTTTCCCAGAACCTAGGAAGAGGCCACAGGAAAAATACCAACAGGATCGTGATGTGCCATCTCTGCTACCACATGTCATACTATGGAAAGAGAGCTTCAGAGTCAAAGATAATAGCTTTACGTACATTCTATATGAAGAAAACAAAATCAGAGGAGAACTACATGGGATTTGAAAGTAGATTTTAGCCTCAGCCACATGTATAAATAACTGTAAGAATTATATCAGCTAATTTCATGTTCCTGAATATCAGTTTCACTGGACAAAATCACTGTAGCAATTCTGTGCCTTTCTACAAGGAAGACGGTGTCGGTGAAAGCACTTTAAATAAGCATAGACTGCTCGGTAATCATGAGTTGTGTCACTATACCAAACAGAGCCAGGAAAATAATGGATAAGTGAAACTATAGATAATCTTAAGATCTTCTTTTAGAGAGTTTTATATTTTTCCTATCCTACCAGTCTATGCAAGGCACACAAGAAATAATTCAGTGAGGCCAATGTCTAGCTGCCTGTTGAAGTGCTAAAAAGCAGAAATGGGACTCTCGGGGCAGAAGCAGGGAAACGGCAGAATGTTAGAAGCTTAGCTACTACCGTCAGGTGATCGGCTGCAGTTAATAGCAGAAACACAGCCACATGCTCTTCATACGTGACTCACTCCCCTTGCTATGTCAATCTTTGAAATGACAGAATGCAGCAGAGAACGCTGAAGTTGAAGATTAACAATTTCCCTAAGAGCCAGTGAGTTGATTCATTAAATTTATTAATTAAAGTAAGACAACAAAATAAAGAACAAGGGATGCCCTTTTTTTTATATTGGGATCATGAGTACTTTTGGAAAAGGAATAGTTAATAAACTTGTGGATTTCATCCTATTCAATAAATTTTCCAATTAAGAGACACAAAATTAAATAATGACGATTGCACCGATACATACTTCTCAGAGACTTTGCCTGATCCCTCCCAAACAATCAGAGTTGCATTCTAGACTAAAGAGAGTGATAGATCTGTCATTGCTTTTAGAATTCTAGTTCTGCTGAGTTAAACTGAAGAATACTTTTAAAAGTAAGTGAGCTTTTATAGAGTGGAATATTTCCATAGGAAACTTGGTGTGGGAATGTGATGAGGGGAAGGAATAAATATGCTACAGAAAGAAAATAAAAGAGCATGTATAAAGGGGGGAGGAGGGGGGAGTGGGTAGGGATATGGGTAAAAATGAGAATTAACTTGTGGCATATACTGGTACAAATTTCCCAATGTTATATGTGATTTTGAGATGTATATAAATTGTACCAATAAAGAATTCAATTTAAAAAAAAAAAGTAAGTGATCACTTACTCAGCCAGCATGGACATACTATCACCTTTGTGATGAATGTTAGGTTCTGAGACTATGAAAGAGTTTTGGTATCTACACTGTTCGCAGCAGAAGCAAGTGCATAAATAAAGTGAGATGACAATTAACTGTACCTGAAATCTCTAAGGGAGGATTCTTAAATGTGGCATAAAATTAAACCAAGTTTACTATTTAAAAGGTAGCAAAGGGGACAGTAAAAATCAAGCAGCTGCACCACAAAGGCAGAATCATGAAAGGCGCCAGCATAATAGGGGACAATAAAGAGTACTGTGTGGTGGGAACTTAGGATGTAAGTGGTGGAAGCTGAGGGTTCAGGCAGCCAAGGAAGAGGAAACCAGAGAAAAAAATGAGGACCAGTGAATGAAAGGATTTGTTATAGTCTGAGAAGTTTGAACTGGATTGGGTGGGAACCAAGATCCCAGGAACATCCTAGGAGAGAAATTACCTAATTATTTTAAAGTTTACACTATATCTCTGGTCATAGAAAAAGAGTTAAATTTTAGTTAAATAAAGTTAAATTATAGTTAAATAAAGATTTTGGGAGAACCATTAAAATTGTCCAGAAGGGAGCTGATAAAGGGAACCCTAAAATTCTGGAACTGAGACCACAGAAGAGTTTGTCTGTCTCTGCCTTACATACCTCAAGTGGATGTGAGTGTCAATAAAAGAAAATATTGGGAAAGGATTAGAGGTGTTGGTTTTGCAAAATTGAGAGTTAAAAGAACGGTGAGATTTTTCTATCTAAACAGCAAGAGTCAGCAAATTCTTTTTCTGTAAAAAGTCAATAGTGAACATTATGATTCAACATTCAGGGTCATGTGGTGTTTGTCTCCAATCTTCAGTTCTGCCATCGTAGGGCAAAACTGACATGTAGTGCATAATGAAACAGGTGTGGATATGTTCCAAAGAAATACTGCAACAGAACTTTTGATTTCAAGTAGCTTTCTCATATCATTAAGCAGTGTTCCTTTCATTTTCCACCAATCATTTAAAGGTATAAGAAGTATTCTCACTTCACAAGCCATGCAAACATAGGCAGAGAGCTCAATTAGGCCCACAGACCATGATCTGCCTGCTCCCATAAAGGGACAAAATGAGAAGGAATTCTGTCCAGGTTAAGTTGCGCTATACAACATAGTCTGGAAAGGAAGACCGAAGATAGGTGCACCGCTTTGTGCCTCAGGAAATGAAGTTTTCCCAAAGGTTACACTAATACTTCTCTGCACATTGTGAAAAGAAAATACAACAGGGATATGGAAGCCCATACTGCATTCTAGTGCTTTTAAAGTATTTTTTAATTTGAAGGTAGAGCAATGTTCGCAGATTTGATATTGTGAAACTCAGACACTTATCTATATAATAGGCAGTTAGATGCAAGGCCAAAGAGCTAAAGCATTTATGACAGAACTTATAAAAGTAACGAAAGATGATAGAGTACAAGAACTATCTGAGAAGCAAATAATGTTTTATCCTTTATGAGTGAAAGACAGAAATGAAGCCTGATTTAATTTTAGAAAAGAAATTTCATTTGTAACCTGTCAAACACTGATGTAAAAGATAGATAGAAGTAATAGAAGCCTCCTTCTTGGGCAATACGTAACAGTACTCCAAAACATTACGTGTGTTCAATAACATTCAAACCACTCATAAGTGATTGCAAATAGGAAGAGTTTACAATTCAATTTGGTGAAGAAAGGATGACAGCTTCTCAGGTGCCTCGCTGAGAGCTTCTTAGACATGCATCACCCTGCCTTCCACAGACAGAGTAATGAAAAGTAAATTTATCTTCACGCTTCACCATTTATTTAGTTGAGGTGCAGTATCTCTGGCCCACACTGGATTTTTAACAGATGAAATATTTCCTAAACCAAGTAATTTGATTCTGTGCAGATAGTAACCACAGGCAGTGTAATTAATTTCTTTTATATCTCTACCACAGTAAGTAACTGAATCTTCTCTATCTGTAAGACAAAGCTAGACACAAATCACCATGAAAAGCAAGGTGCAATGTGAAGATTAAGAAATCTGCTATGATGTTGTGGATCCATGCTATTCATGGCTCACAATAAAAATGTGAAAAGTCAATCTTTAATAAGATGTTGACTTCCAATGAAAGGGCCCCCAACAGGAGACAGATTTACTATTTTAAGTTAGGTTTTCCCATCATCAAAATCCTGTCAAAAACTTCTTTGATATAGTACAAAGTATGTTGATATATTTTGTTTCAGTGTTGAAATGCTTTGGTGATACTCCCTAGAACTATGGCTGCCAAAACTGTCATATCTGTTCAAAATTACTTTTTTGTGAGAATTGGTGCCATGTTAATTCCTTCACAGCTATTCTTCCACAGAATAATAATATTGTCAGCACTTGATGAAATAAAATATTGACACTAAAAAGAATATCTCACTATGTGAATTTCTACAAAAGAAAATCAGAGATCAAATCCCTACTATTTTCTAGTAAACAATTATAGTTTTTAAATCTAATGGTAAAAATATATGTTTTGCATTTGTAATGGTCAGAAAGCATTTGCCCAAACAAATATGAGGCAAGTCTATGAAAAGATAATTAGATATAAATAGACATATGTCTTTAAACCTTTTTTTTTTTTTGAGACAGGGTCTCGCTTTGTAGTTCAGGCTGGCCCTGAGCTCACTCTGTAGCCCAGGCAAGCCTCAAACTCAGCAATCCTCCTGCCTCTGCCTCCCAAGTGCTGGGATTACAGGCGTGAGCCACCACACCCGGCTAGACATATGTCTTTAAATTGAAATGAAAATTATGATAAAATTTAGCCTTGCCTATAAGGCATCCCAAACCCTAGATCTAAGTGAAAAAAGCCACAATCGGAATTTGCTCTTCTTATAACAAAAGTGAAAATAATTTCCCTAATGAGGCTGAGTTAATAGTTTCATTTTATTACTAGCAGATACACAGTTTTAAGAATTTAAGGGCTGGAGATTTAGCTTAGTGGTTCCAGTGCCTTCCTAGCAAACTCAAGGTCTTGAGTTTGATCCCATTAACCATATACAACAATACTGAGCATGGTGACTCACGCCCACCAGCAATCAGTACCACATACCGCAATGCCCCGTGCAGTGGCTCGTGCCTGTCATCCCAGCACTCAGAGGCAGAAGCAGGAGGATTGCTGAGTTCGAGGTTTGCCTGGGCTACGTAGTGAGCTCAGGGCCAGCCTGAACTACAAAGCGAGACCCTGTCTCAAAGAAAAAATAATTTAAATCAAGGATAAGACAGGATACGCTCTTACAGAGTAAACTTCTAAAAACTGATCTTTATGCTGAATGCTAGTGTGTAACAAACGTAATGAGTGTGATCTTTGGAAACAACCTGAGCTGGATTCAAAAGCAACATCTGCGGCTGATTAGCTCCGGTTTCTTGAGAAAATTGCATTAACAGATGCAGACATACATAGAAGGGGAGAACCTGCCACCTAAATTCCACGTGTAGCGTTATCATCATTGACTTGATTTTCCCAATGAACAGGTTTTTGTCTTATTCCAAACAAAACCGTTACAAAGCGTCCTTCAAAATAAACAATAATTGTCTGCCTGGAAAATTTTGTGTGCGTTTCAATGACTCAAAAATATTGTGTTCATAAATACTATATAATCGTAAAACTTTTCACCTCTACTCACCCCCAGCGTGTACACTGGAAAGTCAGGTGGCATGTGGAAGGAACGCCATGTTCCTGAGCGGAAAGCAGGTGCCCACCTCAAGAGCTCCGGCTCTGGCCGCCTTCTAGCGAGCGCGCTGCCACGCCCCTCCCACGTTGCCCCTCCCCCCATCAGTTCGCCACTTACCAGCCGGCTCATTGGTCTAAAGCACATTGCTTGGACTGGATGGCTTGGGTCAACTCATCTGCGACTTCCGGTCACAGTTAGCATACAAGCCAAGTTCTCTCGCATGAGGATGAGGCTCCGAGCGCTCCCACGCTCGGCCTTCTCTCTCTGTGACCCCGGTACGGTACCCTCCCTCCCCGTTCCGACACACCGGCCCTCCCTCGTGCGGGTCCTGAAACTCCACAAAGCTATGTCTGCGTCCGAGTCCTGTCACCGCATTGCTTTCTGTCTGGCACATATTTGCCTGAGCCTTTCCCTAGAAAATATATCTTACCTGACTTCTTCACCTGTCTATTGAATAACTATCTCCCAACCTAGAGGTTTTGTTGACCTTTTGCTCAAATACCAGCCTCTCTGTTCCATCAAGTAGCGCACTTTATTCCTCAGGCTGGAATCCCTGACAGTTCTCTTACGTTTTCTGGCCCTTCAGCCTATGCACCTGCGTGAACCTTCTCGAACTTATCTGTAAGGGAGATCCCAACACACTATTTACATACATCAGGAGTTCTGTGAAACTACATACTTTTTAGTAGTTGCTTCAGAACATGTTTCCAAGTCTCCAGACACATGGTCCTACTTCTTCAGCTTGAGGATGTACACTCACATTTAAAAAGGAAGAAATTAAGAAGCAAAGTAATCCTTCCGTGGGGATTCACTAAGCCCGGAGATGAGGGGAGACCCCGTTTGAAAGCACAGTTAGAAAATAACATCAGAAAGAAGAGACACACTTTTTTACTTGTTGAATACTTTTCAGTGTTCTTCATCCTAATATTCATAGGCCAAGATTTTCATTCTTTGTTTTCCTTTATAGATAGCTCAGAGTTTTTCCTGTCAGGGCCAGTAAAACTTGACCTAAGAAACTGAGACACAGGCGCATTAAAGATCAGCCAGCAGATCAGGGCCAAAAGGGTCCCAAAATTTCTTGCAATAAAGGTCAAACCAGTCTCATATCCATCTACTAAAAAGAAATCAAACACTTAGCATTGTGCAAGTGGAAGGCGGTTAAGTCGGATAAGGGTAATTTCGTAAATAAGGGATGAAGTGGTATCAGCAAGCTTCAGTATGACTTCCACTCAAGACAGCACAGACGAAAACATAATGGAAACTCAGGCAAACAAGCTAGATTCTGTAACATAAGTAAAAAGTAAGATCTGGCATTGAAAAATGTCCTCATGAATCAGTAGCTATATGACTTAGATCAGTCTATGAACAGCTGTTTATGGAGATTCCAGCTCCAAAGCCTTAAGAATATTTGAAGGATATCACAGAGATGTGTGTTCCAAGACCCAACGCCTGGCGAGTCCTTAAAATTCAGCTGTTGTTACAGCATCCCCCACTACGAAACTAAACATACCCAATTCAAAGTTTGGATTTAATACAGAGAAAGTTTGGTTTAATATTACTAATGAATATTTAATGTTCATCTAAAAGAAATGTTTTAATAAAACTTGGTATCCTAGTTCTGCCAGACATCCAAAATTATATTCAATGCTTTTAAAAACCTAAGCCCGCTAATACTTGGTTTAAAGTAATAATGTATTCAGAGATTTCCCTTCCTAGGCATACTGAATTATCAGCAGAATCCCAAATCTTGCCCTGAAGTACTCATTTTCAATTTAATTTAGTATGTATTTTCTTCAAATCTTTTCAGTGTATATACTTCTGAGAAGTTAGCAAGCTACTTGAAGGTAAAGTTTATTTCCTGTGGACTTTCTAGTCACCTTGTACTGGAGAAGAGGTAACAGAGAGAGAAGGACACAATGCCTGGCACCTGTTAATTATGACATTAATTTCTTGGCTCTTTTACTGCTTGAACACACAAAAACTAATTACGAATCAGACATCACTTAAGGAAGAGACTAAATAAGTACTATTTAAGGATAACAAACTAGTCAGGTTCAAAACCAGGCTTCTGTAATCTTACATGATACTGTGGCTAGGTTTGGACTAAAATTTATAAAAAGAATTCATCTTCTCTGTTTTATGGACAGATTGAGAAGCAAAATCAGCATCTCAGAAAAGTTTTATCCCAATGATTCCACCAACACAACTCAATTTTACCTTCTTTTGAGACTCAGGAAGCTCAGTTTTTCAAAGAAGGCTGCGGTCCTTCAATGAGCCCTTGTGTCACAGATACCCGAATATCAGAGCTAGTCCAGATCTTGCCCTCAGAAGACAGTGAGAGCCTGAATGTATTCACACCATGAACCTCTTTAAGACACACCTCTCGAGGAAATGACCCACGGGAACTTGTGTGCTCTGCCATTGTTCCAGGAGTGAATGGTCCCCACACATGCCCCACCTGCAGGGCTGGGTGGGAGGCTCACTGCATAGTTGCTAAACACAACACTATTTTTGTCAGAAAATCATTTTTACAAATGTAATCCTGACTTGAACTTCCTTCATAGAGCACTAACTTTTCCAAAGATGAACACTTTCAGCTGCACATAGTTATTATACAACCAGTAGGAACCATAAGAGGGTGCATAGAAGTCATCCAAACTGGGATACTTGTCAGAGAGAAAAGGGAAAACACTGAGTTATGCAAAACTAAGACTAATAAATCACTCAGCAATCTGAGCAGAAAAGAAGTGAAAGAAAGAAAGAGGGAAAATAGCAGAAAGGAAATAATGTTTATTGATTGCCTGCTTTGGATCAGCTCAAATCACAACAATAACAATATGTAAGGGCATGATAACACACTAGGCAACAATCTTGGGACACATATATTAATGCATTCCTACAGATAAGGAAATAAAGTTTATAAAGATTAAATTCTTGCCAAAGACACAGATAAAATGATGCGAGTTGGATTCCAACACTGCCAGCTCATTCCGTTATCACGGTCACTGTAATTTAGACATTGCATTTCTACGTAGTATATGAAGACACTGGGACTCAGAGACGACTACCTCTTCAGGACACAAGCATAGTTTGGAAAAGCGATTCAAAATTCAGCCATGCCTGACTCTAAATCAGTGGGGTTTTTTCTACCAAATCTGGGCTAGACTTCATTTGTAGAGTGAACTTCTCTTATTTGGTAAGTTTTGATATGGTTTCTGGGTTTTACAAAACCAGGTGAGAGTCCATAAATGACACTGTCATGCAAGTGACACAGGGAATGTTGAAGGTCGTGGCTTCCAAAAGGTTTTCCCTAACCTAGAGATGTGCCCTTCTGTGGCTTCACAACAGTGAGGTCCACATAACGTTCAATTCCCTCCGATGGCTTATTTTATACTTCTTTTGCATATATTATTATGCTTATTTCCTGTATCTCCTATTTATGCCTCGTAGACACAAATTCCACCAGAATAGAGGACATGTGTGCCTGTTCCTAAAAAGAATATCTAGGTCATAGGGGCCTCTGGGAACTAAGGAATTAGTCAATCCATTGATTTATGAATGTCTGTTTTAACTTTACATGGTAATTAGACTATTGACAAATTTTCAATTTCTATTTTATGACAAAATATTATATCTAGTAGTGCAATATTGATTTGTGTTTCAAATGCCTTTAAAAATATTTACTCATGGGCTGGGGACTTAGCTCATGTGGTACCACACCAATCTTGGATGCACAAGGGTCGGAGTTCAATCCCTGGTACCACACACACACACATAAAATAAATTATTCACATAACTTCTGAAAATTCCTTGTTTTGTCACTGGTACATCCTATCAGCACAGATTTTTCACATTTACCCTGGGAAATTGGTACAAGTGTATAATACATCTTTATTCTGTTTCTTCATCTCCTTTTTCTCCTTCTCTCCAACTCTTGATCTCCTTCCTATTTGAGAAAGATCAACATCCACCCTTCTCTTCCTTTCTTGTTGCTCATCATTTACAATTTGATTTTTTCATATAAGAAAAAAGCATGCAATATTTAAGCTTGTGTGTCTGATAATTTCACTTGACATTATAGTCTCAAGGTGAGTCCATTTTCCTATAAATAAATCAACATTTTTCTTTCTTTGTGCAAGAATAGTATTCCATTGTGTATAAATACTTTAGGCAAATAGGCTGTTTCCAAGATTTAGCTATGATGGATTATGCTGCTATAAACACGGTATACATGTATCACTGTAATATGCTGCCTTAACTTTATTGGAAGATACCTAGTGGACTAGTGGACTAGCTGGGTCACATGGAATTTCTAATTTTCATTTTTTGAAGAACGTTCACAGAGACTTCCACAATAGCTGGACCAAGGTTCCACTCCCACCAACAATGCACAAGTTTCGCCTTTTCCTTGCACCTTCACCAGAATTTGTTATTACTTGACTTTTTCAAGTTTTTTTTTTTTTTTTGTAGAGATGAATTCAAGAAGGACTAGGAACAACTCACTGGACATTGATAACCTTTTTTCTCAAAGGACCTCAAATTATCTTCTAATAGTTTTCCAAAATGCAAGGGCAGAGTGAGGCATGTACACCCACTCATTTAACAACACAATTGAGTGAACTATTTTTAACTAAAAGAAAGTATCTGGGGGAAAGGAGAAAGTCGTTCCCTGGGAAGTCTTTGTTCAAATTCGGGTGAATGGGAAAGCAACCTCACACGCATATGAAAACAAACCACTGTGTCCCGAGGAGCACAAGAAGGGCCTTGCAAATGTCAGGAGGCCAGGAAAGGAAAGCAGTGTGTTACTGATGTCAGCGCCGCTGTCACACAGAGGCTGGCAGAGGTGTCAGTCTAGAAGTTGAAATATTGATAAACTAAAAATCTCCAAGAGGATTTATTTGCCATTTAGGTTGCTAGAATTCCCAGCCAAGACCTGTGCAGGAGGTTAACTACCTACAACCTTCACAGTTAGCTTCCTTTGTTCCACACACAGTCCCCCACATTGGATCCTATTAAAGTTCTTGACTGGAACACAGTTATTTTAGTCTTCAGAATTACATGTAGCTGTCAGCATATACTGAGATGTTTGTTGACTTTTTAAATATCCTATATGCATTAGGATACTTTTTTATTCTTCGGCATCATATAATATGCCAACAATATATAATGATGTTGAAAACTATGCCTGGTCTTCAACAATAGTTACACAAACTTATACAGGTTACTAGCTGTCTTTCAGAACAAAGCAACCATCATGTGAAATAATTGGGTATAAGACTTTTTTAAATGACAGAAAAACCACATCTAGAGAAAAGTCCTTCAATAGATTGCACCATGCAAACTATATACATACGAATCTCAAACATCTCCTAATTCCTATCACCTCTTTTTTTTCTGTCACGTCACAAATCAGTGCCTTCGGGCCCTTTACTTTTATAACTATACTTCCCAGTTCTCTTACCAAATTTTGGATTTGAGAAATCTATAGGGAAGCATGGGCTAAGAGGTTCACGACATGCAAAGCAAGGGCAGAAGCAGCAACCTAAAACATTGCACTAATTGAAGAAGCAAGAACTACGTTAATCAAAATTCACACCTTAATACATTAGTAGCAAAGAACGAACATATTTAAATTTTAGTTTAATCATAAGAGAGCCAAAGGAATTAACAATGTGAAATAAATGAATTCTGTGACTAAGTATTTTTAGTTTTTTTGGTACTTCTCTTACCTAAGCTGAGCATATCAGTCCCCCAAGCATCGGCACATTCTACTCTGCAGAGTGAAAATGACTTCTACGCAGAGCTCTGCCCAGAGAGCAAAGCCTCCTGCCTAACACGGGGGAGAAGCTGTCCGTGTGCACGTTTCCTAACATGCACATCTGCACCGAGGCCTGCGTCAGTTTTCAAAGAAGGAATCTTTACATGTCTTGATATAAAACATTAGTGTAAGATTATCTTTGCATATATTAACTATAAATGCATTTGTGCCATTTGGAAGACATGAAACATAAGACAGACTAATGATCCCGACTTCAAAGAAGGAGAAAAATGAAATAACATTTATTCACGTGAAGTCAGACCTCAAAGGTTTAGTGCCAGAAAGACATAATTTTCAGAAGTGTCCGCAGAGAGAGAACTGTGTCAACAGTAAGGATACGGGCTGCGCCTGGGCACTTACGTGTGCCCGCGCTCAGCTGACTGAAGCAGAGACAAAAACTCAGCCCCACGGAGGTTATTATTTCTCCTTCCCAGAGGTGAAAATGAAGGATCAGTGCAGCTCTTTAACGTCCCCAAGATCACTGCTCCTGGATGGCGATGCTAGGATTTAAACTCTTGTCTTACTTCTTCAGAGACATAATTTTTTTTTTTTTTTGAGACAGGGTCTCACTTTGTAGTTCAGGCTGGCTCTGAGCTCACTATGTAGTCCAGGCGTGATTACTGGGATCGAACTCAGGACCTTGCACTTGCAAGTCAGGCGCCAGAACCACTGAGCTAACCCTCCAGCCCCAAAGACATAATTTTGACAGAAAAAACAGAACCATATTTCCTCCACTGGAAAACATGCTAAAATAATGTTTCAATAAAATATTTCTCCCCAGTGAAATTCTGCATATTGACTTTTCACAAAGTTAAATAGTAAGCAGGAAAAAATGAGAGAAAAGGCCTACTTCTAGTCTTACTTGATATTAAAAGTTTTGGTGAAACATGGGTTCCCCTTACTACCATTTCAGCACTCTTTCTTGGAACCCATCTGTTTCTTTTTTTCTTCTTCTCCTTCTTCTCTTTTTTTTTGTTTTTGTTTTTGTTTTTGTTTTGTTTTGAGACAGGGTCTTGCTTTGTAGTTGAGGCTGCCCCTGAGCTCACTATGTAGCCCAGGCAAGCCTCAGACTCAGTAATCCTCCTGCCTCAGCCTCCCGAGTTGCTGTGATGACAGGCGTGAGCCACCACACCTGGCACTTTGCTTCTTGTTTTCATGCTAGTGATGCAAAACCCTGTACTGCTGTCAAAATTCAGATAAGACAAGTATCATTTCACTGCGGTAGTTCAGGAACACTAGTTACACAAATGCCTGATTCACCTTCATCAGATCATTCAGCTACCATCAGATGCCAAGTCAAGACCTATGGAGTGCCAGCCTGGCACAAAGCAGGACAAACTCGCATCATTTGTAGGAAAATGGAGACCATAATATTAAGTGAAATAAATCAGGCATGCAAGTTTAAATATGACATGATTCCTCTTGCACAGGTAACCCAAAATATAAACAAATTAAAGAGAAAAATAAAAGGTAATAGGAGAAAGGAAGACAGAGCTTCGGCAAGAGGGAAGGGACCCAGGAGATGAAGGGAAGGGAGGGTGGAAAAAATAGTCTCTATGTGTTATGTGCCTGCACCAACACCCCCAGCATAGATGTGATCACTATGTATTGCAAAAATGTCCTAATAAAAATATGCTAAAAGTAAAATGCAAACCTGCCACTATTGTCCCAACACGCTGGCCCCATGCCCATCTCCTCATTCCTCCCTGGGGTCACACCGAGAACCTGCACAAAGTCTTGCAGAGGGATTGCAGGGTGTGGGTGACACAGGGAGCAGAGATTTACTCAAAAGATGCTTTGTTTTGAGACTGACATCCCCGCACAGCACTGAACAAATTACATCACAATGACACCAAGTACCTGGCCCTCTGGGAAACCCATCTTGCCGGTAGTGCAACTTCATGACTGCTTTTTCTTTTGTTCAGAACAACTGTTTCTAGACAGTGGAGTGAGCACAGCGTGCTGGCCCTTCTGTGTAAACCCCAGTGAACTGCAGTGCTCATGGCCTCAGTGCCTACCTGATGCTGGTGAGCACAGTTCCAGTGCGACATAAGATTGAGTTGCTTCACAGGAGCCCGGATTCAAGGGGCAAATATTCTGGACACAGTCCCCGTCCTTCTCTGTTTAATAAGATTAACTTTTTTTTTTTTGAGACAGGATCTCGCTTTGTAGTTCAGGCTGGCCCTGAGCTCACTATGTAGCTCAGGCAAGTCTCGAACTCAGTAATCCTCCTGCCTCTGCCTCCCGAGTGCTGGGATGACAGGCATGAGCCACCATGCCTGGCAAGATTAACGATATATATATATATATAATTTTTTTTAATGTTCTTTATCCAGTCTCCAGTTGATGGGCATCTGAGTTGTTTCCAAGATCGGGCTATCACACACTGAGCTGCTATGAACATGAGTGTACATATGTCTTTATGATGTGATTCTTTTAATTCCTTCAAGTATATTCCTAGCAGGGTCAGTTTCATTCATTTATGTGCAAATGGACGTACCTTGAGGACACACTAATAAATGAAATAAATAGATTACAGATATTTAAATACTGTATCTTTTGTCTGGTATGAGGAACTCTAAATGAGTTCTAGAATGTACGATAGATTTTGCAAAATGGGAACTATTCAAAGGGAGTATGATGGGGAAAGTAATGAGGGGAAAGAATAAATATGATCTGGAAAGAAAAAGAAAGAAGATGTATATAGGAGTAGAGGATTGTAGGTGGGTAGGGCTATGGGTAAAAAATGGGAATTAACTGGTGTCATATACTGGTACAAATTCCCCAATGTTGAATGTGATTGTGAGCTATCTATAAAATGTACCAATAAAGAGTTCAATTTAAAAAAAAAAGGATTAACATTAAGTACAACGAAGACTGTTCCCTATCTCTTTACCATTAGTGCGTTTGCGGGCCTGCCCTTTTTTGTGTTGTCCCCCTCAAGCATCAGAGCAAGAGTACAATTGTGATATCAGTGATTCCATAAAGAAGCTGTGGTTTCTCTGTGTTCTGATGACTTCTATTCCGCCAGCTCTCTCCGCTCTTCCCATGGCAATCTGACACGCTATTATTTTCCCAAAGGTCAGACCCTAGTGGAACAAATACATCTGATATTTTCTACATTATTTGCATGTAATTTGCTTATGCCTAAACAGACTGATTTTGAGGAGTACAAATCTAATTTAAATTTTCTTGAACTACCACAGTGAAATGATAACCGTGCTTTCTGAAGTCTGACAGCAGTACAGAATTTTCATTAGATGTTAGGAGAAAACATCAAACACTGGGCGAACATATTCTAAATGCAAACTAGAAGCAAGGAGCTGTAATATAAAGTACTAAGCACATTTGCTAAATTTATGGTTAAATCTAACCTTATATCTAAGAACTTTATATCTAAGAGCTTTAGAAATGCCTAATCAAAACCTTTAATTAAAAATGGCTCTTTTTATTAGAATGGGAGGGTATAAAATGTAAGTTATTTATTTTAATGAGGCAGGAATGTCTATCTGGAACATACCCAATTAGAAAATAATTCCTTTGGTTTAGAGTATTACAGGCCGCTACTAAATGTAAATAAGCTGGACCTAGAAGCAAAGGCCTTTAACCCCAGCACTCTAGGAGCTGAGACAGAGGACTGTGAATTGAAGACCAGCTTGGGCAACTTACAGAGACCATGTCATGAAATGAGATATTTTTAAAAGGCTGGGAATGGTTGGTGTGGAGGGCTTAAGTTCATCCTTTACTATTCAAAATAAATAAATAAAATTTAAAAATAAAAAACTAACGTGTTAAGGCTTACTTTCAGTTCAGTTCATTAAACAACTGTTTGAGTGAGTTCAAAGAACTATCATTTAAGAGAAAGTTTGCAAAGGAGCAGTTAGCAGCTGTTCATGAGAGAGAAGCCAAGATCACCAGCAAGAAAAAAGAATGGGCACAAAGGAAAAGCTGAGGGTTCAGAGTATAATTTCCCAGTGCTGCCAGAACCAGCTAATGCAGTTAGACATCACAATACAGTGAATTCAGTCTTTTAACTCACATTCTGGGACATCTACACTCAAAGTGAAAACCACTTATCATTTTTGTTGGATGATAATTAAACAAGTAGATCATAGGGAAGACCTTCCTTCCACAGATCAATATACTTTAGAGATAAAGAGAAGGGTTACTGGAAGAATCTGATAAATAGAACAGGGAATTTGGAAGCTGGGGAAATGACTTGAAATTTTCTCCTCACTATGACAAAAGTCGGTCTTAGCGTGTAATTCTGACCAGGTCTGGTTTACCCTTGAAGGTGAAGCCGCCTCACCCACACAGTCTCCTGCAGCAGCTGCAGTTCTGGAAATCAGCGGCTACGCCTGAGTGAGTCAGCTCGGAGTGCAACCCGGAGGTCGGAGGCGCAGAGCTCACCTATGGTGGTGGCAGTCAGCCTGGGAGAGCATAGGTCGCAGTGACCGAGAGGAACCTCAGTGGGTTTTCTGACCCATTCGAATGCTCTGTTTTGTTGTGTAGGCAGGAGTTTGATGAATATGTGGTAGGAGATGGGACAAGGACTAGCAATAAGGAAAACCAGGAGAAAGAAATTGAGAGACCTGAAAGAGCAAGGATGACTAAGTGAAAATGTAGAGAATCCAATAAATAAAGGTCATTATGTCCCACCACGTGCCCCTGGGCCTTGTAAACCCAGAAGTACAAGCCCTGGTCTTTGCCCAACTTCTTTTGGATTATGATTTTACTCCCCCAGTAGATTTTAAAGGCTGTAACACTTCTTCCAAAAGACTTGTGTCAAAAACCCTCCCTCCTGATGGGAAGAGTTAGGTTTCCTGTTGCCACAGAAGTCTGGCAACTCCCAGCTCTTGGCCCTTCCATAACCCCAGCACTTTGAGAGATACACTCCTTAGCCCCTTCTCAGCCCACTCCCACCCTCTGGAGTGTACTTTCATTGTCTCTTTTTACTGCCTTTTAAGAAATCTTATTCTCACTTCTCACCTCTGAGTGTCCTGTTCAGTTCTTTTTTGGGGTGACACTAAGAATCTGAAGAAAACTCTGTGGAGACCCCCCATTAGACAATCAGTGTGTTAACTTTGTAATAACCTTGTTCATGTATATTTTGTATACTTTTCTATATGATTTTTTAAAAGCATAATTTCTTAAAGTTAAAAAACTAACAAGGTTCTGTATATAAGCTTTCTAAGGCACAGTATCGAGAGGCTTGCCTTTCCTCTTTGACTTCAAGCAATATTCTTTTCTTGCAACATACCCACCACCTGAAGCCTCCTGAAGGGACGATATCAAGAATTAATAAAATCAGAACATGGCCTGGGAGAAAACAGTCAAAAGAGTAGAACATCGGAAGCTGAACTTTAGCATCAAGAATCATATATCAAAGGCCTATAGCACACATCGAGGGCAGCAGGCCAGACAAGGGTCTCCCCAAAACAAGCCCTCATGTGAGGAGACACACACAGTGCCACTGCAATCACGGCTCTCACGAAGGTGCCTCCCAGGTACAAGCGAGACATTAACAAGCCCAGAAATGTCCTGATCTGCAGACAGCTGCTTCCTGAAAAATCAAACCCTGAGCCTCAGCAGAGACGTTTTGCCATAATCACTCATCAAATCCTTCGTTTTCAGCTCAGCTCCTCATGAGCCTCTTCCCAAGGCCTGTGCGTCAAGCTAAATCATTCACTGTTTACCAAACATGGTAGTTATTTCACTTCTCTGTGACTAAATGCTGTATTCCATCAAATTTCTACTCCTAAATCCTACCTGAGCATTAAGATGCAACTCAGTTACCGTCTCCTCAAAGCTGCTTCTCATCAGAGATGAGCTGACTAGTCTGAATGTGTGTGATACTCATTTCATAATACACTGTTTCAAGCAACTTGGTCACTGTTTGTTTCTCATCGACGATCTCAGTTTCTAAAGTCCGTGGGAGCAGATTTTTGTATTAAGTAGGCCAGTGTTTTGAACATAATATGTGTCAATAAATATTCACTAAATGAGACATGAATGAATAAGTTAGGACAGTCAAGGGGACAAAAAGTAGAAGAAAGGGGTAGAAAAACAAGTTGATAGTTTAAAAAAACTAGAGACATTTATTTAGAGGAGAGAGGTAGCTCACAGAGGAATGCTTGCTAACACGTGTGAGGCCTTGCGTTCATTTCCGAGGGCCGGGCTGCTGACTGACCTAACGACTATGAATGACAAACCCGGAAAGAGCATTTTCATTTGCGCTGAAGCATTTTCTGCCAACTCCTACGGGACGGCAATCATCTGCCTCTTCTTTGCTGTGAACTTTGCTGTGAGCCCTCTAAACTCTCGGATGTGGAGACGCAGCACCTCCGCTCGGGGACAGTAAGAAGAGAGCGGCTCACCCCGCAAGTCAGGCAAAGAGTGGATGAGAGCTACGGAGTTGAAATCAAAGCTTCCTTTGTTCAAACAATTGCCTCTTGATAAATGTATCTTCTCTGGTACATGAAAATATTCAGTGTCAGTTCTAATGAGCTATAGCAAGTTGAACGATGATGGCGAGTTTTGTGCTCCATTTGGGAAGAACTCTCACCCACCCCTTACAGCCCACTCCAATGATGTCCCCTGAATGATGGCCAAAGCTTCTCTTTTTTTTTCATGCCCAGCATCTACCCAATGGATACTCATTTCTATTAAATACTGGAGGAGTGAGATTGTATTTCAAATGTAGATCTGTATTTTGCTCGCACTGATGCTTACCTCAAGTGACTTTTCTCTCCGTAGTAGGAGACTAAGGAATTGCCTCTTATTTTGTAGTCAATCCAAGGAAACTGGATAAAGTGGAATTTATTAGCATCCCAGAAATTTCACTGAAAGCTAGAATATAATTATTTAGTCATCACATCTACTCCTTAAAGAGTTTCCAGAGAACTGTAGTCTAAAGTTGGTTTTGCACAAGAATACTAAAAACGCTTTTTAAAAATATAGACTACTGATCTCCACCATGGTTCTACAAAGTCAGAATGCATCTCCTAGTCATCTTCCTGGAAATCCAAGGTTACTCTCATGCAAAGTTTTTCTTAAGAATTACTATTGCCAAGGCCAAGCAGTTTTTAACGGTCTGAATTCTCTTCCTAGACACTTCTATTTTGTTCCTGTTTTAGCAGCCACACTGGTAGACCTACATGGTGTAACCCTGTCCTTGTATTTATATCTTGGACTCTGACCTCTGTTTCTCCCCAGAGCCCCGAGCAGCCATTCTTTATCCCCGCTGCCTGCTCTGCCCCTGTCCTGCCCTTTCCATGAGGCCCGCACGGCCAACAGCATTGCTGAAGACAGTCAGTCCGTCACCCCTCTCCCAGCAATCATTCAGACCTATCCACCGGCCTGCTCACTCACGCCTTCTCTTCTTGACAGTCTCTTTCCTCCTGCCTTTCTCCTCTGGCTCTTGGTAGTTATCCCAGGGCCCCCTCTGATTTCAGATATCCACTTTTGGATTTTTAAAAAGAAGCAATGCTTTCTCAGTACCATTGCAAAGAACAGGACACACGAACTGGACAAACTCTGACAGGAAGACTGGGCAAAACTTCAGCGAGTAGGCTCAGCCAGCTGCTGTCTCTGAACCACCCAGGACCCAACCTGACACGATGCTAATATTTCTGAAAGAAAGAGCCTTCCATATATGAATCTCAAAATCTTAACCATAATCCTTTCCCAGCACTAACGTGCTGAGAATAGAAATATCCCTCAGCCTGATAAGCAAGAATGCACTTTCCCACGCAGCTTGGGAGTTAAAATTGTTCGATATGATTGCTCATGGTGGAGCATTGTAACTGGCCTCTGCATCCATGTGTCCCTCTCAGACACCCCGTGACCACTGTCCAGTCATGGAGACACGTGGTCTCCTAATGCGGCACAGGTCATACCAGTGCCATCCAGTGCGATGGGCTTTCCCAATGCTGGGCAGTTTATTAAATTATATACTAAAGTACACACCATAGAAATATTCCTTTTTTATTTTATAAGATCTCTTTGGCCCCAAGTGAAAGAATTACGCCTTGCTTGCCTGTAGGATCATCTCAAAATATCACTTAGCTTCAATAGAAAGAAAATAAATCTAGTTTGAATATTACATTTCTGCATCATATACCCGCCTTTGATAAGAAAGTAAGTGCTTAGGTAGGAAAGCTTGTGTGATGTGTTAGACATCAATTCCAGAGATCAACGAGCTATGCTTTTATTATTATTATTGCTCTGAAACTAAGTGACTTGGGAAGGTAACAACCCTCGCACAAATGTTTATTTATCAAAATCTCTAATAGAAAGACCGGTCAGGCACACAAAGGCTGTGTAGCCAAATGCCATACTGGACATCAGCACCAGCTCGGTAGCTCTGAGAAACTCACTTTATATTTCTGAACCTGTCTGCTTATGGAACTAGACATTCTCCCCAACCTGTCCTAGCTGAAGTATTAATGTTTATGTCAGTTTCAGATCAGGACACTCTTTTCTTCGCGCAAGCATTCTGTTAACAGAAATATCCCTGATGGATCGTGTGGGAGAAGTTTAGCACTTCCCCACTTAGAAAAGGTGCCAATAGCATGTACTTTCCAATAGTATAGGCGGCTCCAGGTGCTAACTTCATATCAATAACTCTCACTGTGATCCCTTGTATTATCTGAATTTCCCCCTCTGATTAGTTTGGAATAATGCTACAATTTTCCTTAGTCACAACTAAGTATGTTAACAAAGCATTTCACATTTTTAGCTGTGCCCCCGCTATGTTCCTACTTCCATTAGACACATATTTTATTTTGGATTAAGTTTAAATTTTCACGAACCATCTGTGTATATTGCCAAACATTTGATCTTGAAGCGTTCAAGGAAATAATCGGTAAGACATAGCATATGTGTTATTTGGTGGAACCTATGATTGTCCAGTAGCTCTCTCGTAGTGCTGCTTATTACAAGTAGCTCCACTGTATCCTCTAGTGAACAAGGGCTTGTGTAGGAGAAAATCCCAAACCCCCAGAGGTATTCTGTAATCAAGGAAGACACATCAGAGAAGCAAAAGATTGCCTGGGTTCTTAAGACAAATAGGCAAATTTTGCTTTTCTCAGGGAAAAGATGTAAAGTTTCCATGGCAGTTTCATCAAGAGCTCAGAACTGGGTTTATAGTGTTTCTAGATTAAGTTCCAAAATAACTTTCCCCTGTACTGATAACCTGGTGAGTCTACAGTCCCTTGAACTATTAAACAACAGTTATACAAAACTGAGGGCTAGAGATTTAGCTCAGTGGTTCTGGCGCCTGCCTAGCAAGCACAACGTCCCTGGTTTGATCCCTGGTAACTACATACAACAATACCAGGGCAAGGTGACCCATGCCCACCAGCAATCAGTACCAAATACCACAAACACCAGGCTTGGTGGCTCAAGCCTGTAATCCTAGCACTCAGGAGGCAGAGGCAGGACTGCTGAATTCGAGGCTAGCCTGCACTACATAGTGAGCTCAGGGCCACACTGAACTACAAAGTGAGACGCTGTCTAAAAAAAAAAAAAAAAAAAGTTGAAGAACTCACTGCCTTGGAGAATACTAGAAATAAAGATTCATTCTTCCTCCATTCAACAGCATCCCCTCTCTCCTCACCTTGATGAGTCTTCTCCAATTAGTGCTCATTTTTATATATAAGTCTGAGATGCTTACATTTTTCCAATAGTAAGGGAAGATTTTTATAATATCTGTATTAATATTAATACAGATACCCATATCTGTATTAATAAAGCATTAAATTTTGAGCAACTATTGGAGAATACAATATAATCTGATGACAATAAGATGGATTTTATCAATGCATTTTATAGGCTTCAAATAAACCTTAAGAAATTTATAGGCTGGGAAAAGATAAATGGTTTTGTATCAATGAATATTATCTTATTCACAGCCAACTTTACTTGTGTTGTTCTAAATTAAACATGGTGGACCATTCTTTCATATAGACCTTTACTTGTTCAGAAATAAAGAGTGGAGAAAAGTGTAGCTCTCTTCTCTCCCCATTCCACAATTATGGAATGTGCTCCATATGGCCTGGACATTTTTCAGACTTCCGTTCTAAGACCTTGATCATCTGGTTTGGTTCCATCATAGTTCTTCTCCTCCTCTCTGGGGAAATTCATGTCTGTTCCTCACATCTGCCTTCTGATTTTTCCTGAAAATGTCTAGCAAATAATTCATTGAGTTCTGTGCAAAATTTCAAATAACAAGCTAACACTTTCCCTTTGGTCCATGATTTCTTAAATGTCCTTCTGACTTTCCTCTAATAATTATGCAGTTTCAAAACTCATTTTAGGTAGCTTTTGACTTAAGTGGAACCCAGTGAATCACATTTACTCTCTAAGGAGTTGAGAATTCTAATATAATTATTATATTTTTAGCAAAGTTTTAGTTGGAGTTTTATTCTTGTTTGTCATTGTTAACTTGGTTAAATATAGCATGGAGACTGTCTTAAAAACTGTTCTTTATAGTTGTTCTCCTAATTCCCTTAAGTCTCAGAAGCAGATTCAGGAGAGATAAAATTACATCTAGAAACAAACTTTGCTCTTTGTTGTCAAGGCAACATTGATATATCGGGCAAGACTGGTGTAGTTGGTGTGGTCATTACAAATGGCTGCGTTCGACTGGGCCACACCCTCAGAGAGTCTTAGTTAAATGAGGCCATCGGTGTATATAAAACATAGGATTCCCAGATCAACAGAAATGTGTACCAGAGTTATCATTTCTGTGTTGGCCCAGACCCTTTAGAATACACTTAACTATGTTTGGTTAAGCAACCTTTTGAACTTCATTCACTTTGGCTGTTATTTTTTTAACTTCTCATTAAACACTGATATTTTTAAATAGCAGAGCAAAAAACTAAAGATCCCATTCAGTACGTTTTTCTTTTTTGCCATAAAGCCTATATCACAAGAATCAGCTATATTTACATTGCTATTCTTTTATCTGCTTAAGCAACCAACTATTATCTCAGAAGCACCAGGAACCACCTAGAGAGAGCCAACTTTTATATAAATAAGTACTTCATAAAATATCAAGTTATCAACATCATTTTTTACCAATAATATGAATGTATATAATGAAACTTACACATAGGAGCATTTCTCTATACATAGACTTTCTTAGGCAAAGTGATCTTTTTAAAGAAATATATTCCAGCCACAAAACAAAACCAATGAAAGAAACTATTTTGTCCAAAAGTTACTTTTTAGTTCTCCTTCTACCTAACTAAAGAATCACATATGCACAGACATGAACCAATCAGGCGTTCCTGAGTGGACAATCGTGAGAACATGTCATCTCATGAGTATTCAACTTGACTCACACAAGCCAGTTTCAGCAAGAACTCTAGAATTCTAGATGCTGAGCAAAATTAAACACTATCTCAAAATTAATTCTGTTATGTGCATTGTAGATAGTTATGTTAAGACTCATTGAGGAATGCAGAGTTGTATATCCTTTTAGATTGTTCAATTTGTACTTCTTTTCAAAGCTGTATATAAATTGTAGAAACAACTTCTTTGAAATATTAATACCTGATAAAATTTACACATATTTTTAATCACCATATCTTCAGTACTGGCCATAGTTAAATTGTTTAGAAAAACATCTAAAACTGCACCTTTAGTTCTAAAGCCTAACCCTAGAGCTTTGTTATTTACACACCCAAAAAATATAGAAAAGTTGAGAACTAAATGTAGCTATGATCAATATTGGGAAGTAATCATGGACCAAAAAGAAGACTAGATCACAATCTTTGTTGTTAAACAGGAGTTAAATTGACCTTTTGAACACATGTAGACCTTATCAATGGCTTAAAATACCTAGGTTAGAGCCATGTTTATCTTCAGGAGCCCCATACCTTTGCCTTTCAGAGGCTGTACCATTGTACTCAGAGGCTTTGCCTTTTTCAGAGGCTGTATCGTTGTATTCACTATCCTTTATCTAGAAAACCTATATCCGTGCTGTAAAATGAAGCACAGATATTTCCACCACTTCGGCATCCTCTACTGTCTGTAGTATCCTGTCTGCTCTCACACCATTGTGTAGAAACTGTCCACTACCTCTGCATTAATCACCATTGAAGTAAGCCTCATCCTCTGTTTCTATAATCTCAGTTCTTGGCACATTTCCTGTCATATTTTCAATACCAATAGACCAATAGCTGATTGTGGAATTAAATCAATGATTCACAAACTCTAGGAAAGGAACAAGAATATTAAGAAATTATAATGAACTATATAATATATAATCAACTATATAATATATAGTATACCCATCTTTACCTCTAAAAGAAAAGCAATACAACCAATAGTTATTTAATACATGTTGTTCAACCAAAAACTTTATGCATATTATCCTAAGTAGTTTAGGAAAATATTCAAAGTCCATTTTAGAGACAAAATTAAAGCCCACAAAAGGTAAGTAACTTGTCAAATGTTACAGTAAATGAACAAATAAGCTTAAATTTGAATCTAGGTCTCTCTGACTCAAGAGATCCTATTTTCTCCCCTATGTACAAGACTGGGGTGATGTAGCCTACCCCTGCTTTGTTCTATTTTAGGATTTATCTGCACACACTCAGTCCAAAATACCCCATCAGTCACAGCTACTCTGTCACTGAGTTGGATTAGAAAAATCACATATTTCATCTGGAGTGTCTACACCAGAAGGGGCTTTACTAGAAGACCCCCCCGCCAAAACCCTGGCTGTGATTTCTAGGCCAACTGTTCCTGAGGAGCATCCATAGCTCATCAGTGTGATGTACAGAATCTCATTAGCCGCATCCCTTCTGTGATGGGCCTCCAGAGAGCATGATTCACTCTTTGGTGCATGCTGTTGGCTGTCAGCATGGCTCACCCCAAATTGACAAGAACCTGCTTCGTTAGCACAGCTACAGTCCGACTCCACCACCACTATGATCATATTTTCCCAGTTTGTCTACAGATAGGCTTCTCCCCCGCTTCTCATCTCTGGTCTTCTGCTTTTGTCAGTGCCTGGAGCCCTGAATTCCACAAGATAGACTTTCCTTTCTTTTTGCCTCTAGAGGTTTGCCTTGCAAGCCCCAGACCTTCAGCTACTCCACATCTGAATGCACCATGTTTCTTAACAGACTTTGATTTAAAACAATGAAACTTTTTTAAAAATAGGATATATCATGCAAGGATAAGAAAAGACAGCAAATGTCCATAGACGATGCAATAATATGCTCATAAAATAAGTACATTTTCAGTGAAACAAAGTGACACAAAGAAGAGAAAAGAAGACTCCAATTTATTCAGTATGTGACTTAACTTTAGCTGAAAGTAGAACATTTTTATTTTCCTATTTTCTAAGTGTCCTCTACCTTTCAGAATTGCAATAAGAATTAAGCTATGTGTATGATATGCATGTGTGGCATATATTTAAATATAAAGGATATGGATTGGGAATATATCTTACAGTAGAATGAAAGTAAAATTATTTTCACAATAGAAGTATATCTCCTACAAAAATACTTTAAATCACTCTTTTTTAAGTTGAATTCTTTATCGGTACAATTTATATACATCTCACAATCACACATAACATTAGGGAATTTGTACCAGCATATGACTCAATTCTCATTTTTACCCATATCCCTACCCACTCACACCTCCCCACCTCCTATATACCTGCTCTTTTATTTTCTTTCTGAATCATATTTATTCCTTCCCCTCATTACATTCCCACACCAAATTTCCTTTGGAAATTTCCCATTCTACAAAAAGTGTCATACTTTCTAGAGCTCATTTGCATCTACAGGTGCTTATATCAAAGAAAAGATCTGTATTTGCCTATGTGTGATCTATTTATTTGACTTAGTGTGTCCTCCAGGTGTATTCATTTGCACATAAATGAATCAATCTTGTCATTCTTTATGGCAGAATAGTACTCCATTTTATTTAAAAAAAAAACACACACATCTTCTTTATCCAGTCTCCAGTTGATGAGCATTTGGGTTGTTTCCAAGATTGAACTATCACGAACTGAGCTGCTATGAACAAGGGTGTATATCTGCCTTTCCAATGTGATCTTTTAAATTCTTGTGGGTATATTCCTAGCAGAGGGATAGCAGGATCAAATGGGACCCCTAGTCCTAGTTTTCTGAGAAATCGCCACACGGATCCCCACAATGGTTGCACAAGTCTGCAATTCCACCAGCAGTAGAGAAGGGTTCCTTTCTCCCCACAGCCTCGCCAGCATTTACTGTTGGTTAATTTTTTAATAGCGGCTATTCTTTGTGGAGTGAGATGAAATCTCAGTGTTGTTTTCATTTGCATCTCTCTAATGACCAGTGATGTTGAACATTTCTCCATCTGTTTCTTAGCTGCTTTGACTTCTGCCTCCGAGAAGTGTCTGTTCATTTCAGATGCCCATTTTTGCATTGGGTCTTTAAACTCGGGGAGGCTGATCTGTTTAAGTTCTTCATATATTGTACATAATAGCCCTTTGTCTGATACACAGCTAGTAAAGATTTTTTCCCATGTTGTTGGTTGTCTTTTAGCAGTGCCAGTGACTTCTTTTTCTGTGCAGAAGCTTTTCAATAGGATGAGATCCCATTTGTTGATTTTTCCTGCTAGTTCTTGTGCTATAGACGCTTTGTTCATAAAGTCTCTGCCTAAGCCAATGTCTCCAAGAGCTTTACCTAACCTGTTTTCCAGCAGGCTTATTGTTTCTGTTTTAATGTTTAAGTCTCGTATCCATTGTGAGTTTAGTTCTGTGCATGGTGAAAGAAATAGGTCTAGCTTTAATTTTTGGCAGGTTAAAGCCCAGTTTTTCCAGCGCCATTTGTTAAAGAGGCTGTCTTTCCTCCGTTGAGGATGTTTGGCTCCTTTGTCAAAGATAAGGTGGCGTAGTGTATCGGGGTTGTTTTTGGATCTTCTAATCTATTCCACTGGTCCTTGGGTCCATTACTTTGCCAACACCATGCAGTTTTAATCACAGTGGCTTAAATTGAGGATTGTAATACCCCCTGCCATGTCGTGGTTGTTTAGAATTGCTTTTGCTATTCTAGGTTTCTTGTGATTCCTTAAATCACTCTTAAAAGTAGATATAACCCCAGATGTAGACTCATGCTTTGTTTACAAAATAGTTTTCCAAGTTGCAGCTCTATATAACTTCTTAATTAGTGAATAAATAAAATATTGATCTCTTTAGGTTCTAATAGGGTTTTTGGTCTTTGACAATATTCACTGTGAATGAATGTTAACTGTAAAATAATTCTTGGAAGATTACCAATAGAATTGTTTCCAAGTAGCACTTTCTCCTATTATTAATTCTACTCTTAATGATAATAATAATTGAACCTAATAAATATCAAACACTTAGTCTGTGCCAATGCCTGATGTAATCATCCTCAAGCATTGATTCAGCTAATTTTCACACGTGTATGCAAACAAACATGAACTAGACTGTAGAGAGCATTATCCCAAATGTATACGTGAAAGCATGAAGCAGAATGCTGGTTAAGTTTTTTACCCAGAGCAGCTGGATTATAGCTACCAACTGGTCAACCTGGAATACAAACACCACAGTCAGCTTCCTTACCCACTCCCTTAACTCTCTCATTATCCAGGCTAAGTTGAGAAACATCATTCACTTTCAAAAATAAGTATCCATCCTTGATATACACTTACATCTTATTGCAATATCTAAAATTGTTATTTCTTTCTTGGGGCTTTTAATTGAGAAACATTACACATGATATTTGTGCTATATATCTGAAATTTTTATATATTCTCAGTATATATTTGGCTTAAAAGTATGTATCTTTATTGAAACCACTCATGGTAATAGTGTTTTCTTTTTAAATATTTTTTTTTACTCCACATACCTTTTGCTTTTATTTCTGTATGCCTTTTCTATAGCCAATGTATATAACTTTTAGGCTTAAAGTTATTACATTCAAATTAGGTAGTGATCTTTTAACATGACATCTACAAATAGAGCAATGATACTTTTTGAAAAGTCATTGTTCATCTGTGAACCTAATGATTTCCAAATAACATCTCATTTTGTAACAACTTTGAGAAGTAACCATTATTTCACTATTTTCAGATGAGGATATGGAACTTGATTAAGGAACTGTGGTGCTAACAAAGCAAGATTCAAACCCAGGTCTCTCTGACTCAAAACTCACATTCTTTCCCCTCTGCTGTCTTGTCCTTTCTCTCCAAACACATCAGGTAAAAAAAGGTGGTTTCACTGCAAAAACCAATGAGAGAATAGGTAGCGGAGGGGGCTATTCAATGAGAAAAGAGTAAAAGGGGCAAAATTCCCCAAAGTTAGGAAGAAAGGAACTTCATGGAATTCATAGCAGATAGCAGGCAATGTTGGTGGGAATGGAGACCCACTTCTGTCCTCTCTATGAAACAATGCTTTTTTTTTACTTTTTTTTCTCTTCCACATTTTTCATTTTTCAAGATATGGAGCTTATTTTTATTAATTTCTGTAAACTTTACAGTAGTTCAGCTGTCTAGGATGTATAAAACCACTGGACAAGACAATTTTGTGTTTCTTTTGCAAATATATTTAGAGAAGGAACAGAACTTTCACATTTATCATTTCACATATTTTTCAACACCCTATTCAGACATAATGAAAGAATTAAGATTTATGTAACAATGTTATGAGAGGACATGTACCAGACCCGTTTTTTTTCTAAAGAGGAATGTGTTTCTGAACTAAACTGATCTGAAGTATTTAAACCTCCTGAAACAAGACCTAAAATGACCCCAGAAGCCCGCACAGAATCATTCCTCCTCCCGATGAAAGAACTTCATTAAGACAACTCCACCAATATAAATAGCCATTCTGTTTTTAAAGGAAGTAATTATACAACATTACACACTGGCTCACTCCAATTCTCTAAAATGTTTCTCAAGCTGAAACTGTGGGAAAGTGTCTAGATTTTCTTTTCAGAAAATATGAAAGTGTGGGAGACTCTCAAAGCAAAATTTAAGACTGGAAATCTAAAAAGCGCTTTGAGACTCCTACAGGCACATGTCTGTCCAAGAAAGCTTAAATCACCAAAGATGGTTTTGTCCTTAATATGGTAAAATCCTTAATCAAACATATGGTCTTCTCCACAGGGTAGTATTTTCCTATAATAACCTTACATTTCTCTTCTATATATAAATAAATGTGCCAACTGAAGCACCACAGCATACATATATGATATGCATAATTTATTTCAATTTATTTCATATATTTATACAGAATTATTCTTACTATAGTAAAGTACCTGCAAAACATGCATAATTAATAGAGCTGAATAACATGTATCTGTAGACAAATGGTAGAACAATTTATGAGTCCATGATGATGACTAAGGGACATGAAGACAGCCCAGGTAGATCAGACCATATTACAAATCCCTTCAGGTGAATACCACCTGTGTATTCATCTCAAGGGTTAGAAAGCAATATCCCAGAGAAATAAAAGAAACCTAGAAAAAAAATCCTTAGAGAGGCAAAGACAAAAACATCTGGCATTAAATCTTCTGGAAAATAAGTTAAACAAGCTTCCCATATCCTCTGTGACACTCAATGCCAAATGACTTTAAAAGGCTTTTTTATTGTAATACAATATATATCAGACCTTGTTTAACCACTATCTTTCATTTTGGAATCCCTTTGCTTTCGGAAAAATGAGGACACTGACCAAAATAAAAGTGACAATAATAGAAGTTTCAAGTTTTATTGAAACAGTGAAACAAATTTTACGGAAATTTAGTGAGAAGAAAAAGCTGGGGGAAAAGACTTGGTTACACTGGCATAAAAGACAAAAATATTCATAGTCAATGCTTGATACTGGATGAAAGATTCCTAAGATGATTCATTGAAATAACTTTAGAAGTTACAAAATGTCAGAAATTTTTGTATGCTATACTCAGTTTTATAAGCTTGAGTCTTCCAAAGATGATTTTAAATATTGGTTTTAAGTAGAGATATTTAGTAAGAAGATGAAGCATTAAACTTGTGAAAGATTTCAACATTGAAAAGGTAGATTTGGAGAAAGTGTATTGTTTTGAGGTAAATCTACTGCAGGAGGAAACAAAGCACACTGACACAGAGAATGCCCTTTTGTAAGGAAAGACAGAGAACTGCAGAGCCAGAACAAAAGAGTGCATCAAAGGGGGACAATAGTTCATTTTAGATCATATAGTAAACCATTCTACATGCCAGAAAGCCTAGACAATTCTAGTGGTTGAGATCAATGGAAGTCACTGAAAGGGAGAAACCCAATGCTTTCTTAGAACAGAACATACCATAAATCCTTAAGAACTAAAAACTGGAGTCTGGGGCAGAAAGATGCCAGCAAGATATCAATGTCAGGTTGGCCTCCAGAAACTGAAGCTCTTGCATAATCAGGCATCAGAACATATTTCATAGACTTTCTAGCTTCATTCCCCCACAGAAAAACCAGGTAAGAAACTGCAACACTCGAATATAGACCAGACACAAGGAAGTATGCATAGAAACAAGGAAGAGGGTAACAAAGAAAGAACTGTTTCAAGTTCATTACTGTTTCTCCAACACCAAGCAGTAAAACATGAAGACAGATAACACTTGCTTGGGGAAAAGAGAGGGAAATAAATCATCTAACTTCCCCCTGGATTTCCACCTCAGGACTTCCCCATTTAGCCCAGGACAAGAAACAGCCCACATCTCCACTCTCCAGGCTGATACATACGCATGGCTGTCCCACACCTCAAGGCTCTAGACATATTGAATAGACTCAATCTCCGGACCTGCCCTATTGAGAAGTTTACCCCAGCAACCTAGTGGCAATACAGCCCAAATACCAAGGAAACCCTTTTGGTCTTAATCATCTGGCTGGTATCCAGACACACCTCCAGACAAGGTCCACTCAGAGCCTACTCAATTCCTGCAGATCCATACTCCAACACCAAAGAATTCCAGACTATCCAAGAATTAATTTTTTCCTTCAAATCCCCAGGCTGCATGCCTGTCCCAGTATCATGTCAGTACTTCTGTTCTCAAGCATTAGATTGACACTCATAGACACAAACACGAGTTATTACCGCATGAGGTTGGGCTGAAAAGCCCTACTCTCTGTCAGACTGAAGTTCCAGGCCCATCTCATCAGATACCAGGACTGGATTGGTTTGGATTGATCTAAGCCTCAAGACCAACCTTGTGGACTCAAATTCCAAACCAGCCCCTATGACTCCAGGTATCACATCAGTTCTTGTGATACCAAGTTTCATGCTTTCTCAACTAAAGCACTGGCTCCAAATTGTAGATTTATCTCTCTGTCTCCAGGCTCTAGTGGACTCAGGTTCCAGGACTATTACACCAAAACTAAGATCTGGGTCAAACCCTAGTAGATCCCCAAAGTCAGGCAGGCCTTCAGTGGCTAAAGCAGTTGAAAAATCAGGCACAAGAACACAAAGAATACAGGTTTTGGGCCTTCACTAATAACAAACCAACACCACGTGTTCATGCTCCAGGTCTAGCTCAGGGACTTGGGAATAGAATTTTCCTGGTGATAACCACAGGTCAGATCTTGTGATTCCAGACTTTAGGTCCAGGCTGATAGATTCATGTGCAAGGTCTCTCCTATAGACTCAATCAGCAGGCCTATCAAAGTAGATCCATAACCTAGAACAAACACAGTAGTTCTTGGAACCAGGGTCACAACCTTATGTTATAGCAAGGACGTCAGCCTTAGGACTCCAGCAAAAGCTTGCATATGGACCACAAGAGATAGTTTTCCTAGAATCTCAGTATGGGCTGACAGATCAAGAATTTCCAAGGTGGTCAATCTTCAAAGACTAGAATAAATCTTAGCTATTTTGAAGGTATAGACTTCAATGTAAGGAAGAAAGAAAAGAAGAGAATTCTAAAGCAACACAATAATCTCCCATTTGACCCCAGTGAATTTTGATACATAAACCACTGGAGACAAATTCAAAATAATTATTTTAAAGAAGCTCAGTAAATATCAAGAACATCAGGGGAACAATCCAATAGAATCAGGAAAATAGTAAACACAACTAGAAATTTAACAGAAACTAAAACTTTAAATATATAAACAAAAATCCTTGAACTGAAAAATATAAAGAATAATATGAAAAATATCATAAGTAATGAAGATAGAAAAAATGTAAGTTCAAAGACAGATTATTTGAAAATGTATAGTAAAAAGAGAAGAAAGAGGAAAACAGATGAAAACCAATAAAAAACTTACAAGATTTATGGAATATCATCAAAAGAACAAATATTTAAATGACTTTATTTTCACAAATGAAAAAGGAGAAATGAATATATAAAAGAAGTAATAATAGGGATAAGGGTGTAGCTCAGTGATAGAAAATCAAGTTAGCATGTGAAAAAAAAATTTGTACAACCTCCAGGATCACTCCAAAAAGATAAGGAGGAAGAAAGGAGGAGAAGCAAAAGGAGAAGGAGAAAGAAGAAAAGAAGGAAGAAGAAAAATATTAAAGAGATTTCCAAATATTGAATAAAATACAAATGTTCAAACACAGGAAGGTCCAACATCTCCAAAGAGATTAATTCTAAATAAGACTATTGAGACAAATTATAATTTAACTGTCAAAATCAAAGACAAGATTCTGAAAAGAGCAAGAGAAATTGGAAATTATATATTAAAAACTTTCAAAGAAACTATGGTGTTTTCTCAGTAGAAAACCATAACGTTTCATGAGACGATAGAATTCTTGGGAAGAAAACTTCAAGCAAAGACTCTTATACTCAGGAAAGCTGTATTTCAAAAATGAAAGCAAGATAATGATTTTCCCAGAAAAACAAAAGCTGAGGAATTTTGTCATAAGCAAACTTGTCTTACAAGAAATGCTGAAGGAGATTTCAAGCATGAAAATTGATGTAAGTGGACTAATAAGTTTTAAATATATTAAAATATAAAATTTGCTCATAACAGTATTACTGCCAGATTCAGAATATTGTAATGATGCTATATAATCATCTATGCCATTTCTATGAAGTGTAAGTGAAAAAAACTACAAAAAGTAATAATAGTTACAGTAAGTTATTAAAGGATATATGAAATAACATGTGTTTTTTATAGCAAACCATAAAACGAAAGTTCAGATTTGAAGTTTTTATTGGAAACAAACTTATCAGTTTAAAATAGCTCATTGTAACCATACATTTTTAAGTAGATTCATGATAACTACAGAGCAAAATTTTAATAGGTAAACAAAAATACAAAATAAATAATGATTCAAAGCTAGTAGGGAAATATCATTTAATTATAAAAGAACACAAAGAAAAAGGAGAAATGAACAAAGGATCTGTAAAACAATTATGAACAATAAAATGACAGTAATAAATCTTTACCTAACTATAATCATCTTCAATGTAAATAGACTAAATTCTCCAGTTAAAAATAGAAATAGGTTAATGGATTAAAAAAAAAAAACTTGGAATCAGATACATCCTGCCCTCAAAAATTCATTTAACCTGTATAGATATGCACAAACTGAAAAAGGAAAGTAGAATGATATGTTATGCAATGGAAATTAAAAGAATCCACAACCAACTGTGCTAATACCAGATAAAACACAAATTAAACCATGAACTGTAAAACAACACAGCAAAGGACAAAGAAGTTGACTATATTATGAAAGAGTCAATTCATGAAGAGGACATGTCAGTTGTAAATTTAGCTACATGTAGCACTGAAGCACCTAAATACATAAGGCAATGATTAAAAGATCTAAAGGGTGAGATAGACTATAAAAATAACACTGAGAACTTCAATCGATACCTTACTTCCTACAGTGATCAGATTATTGACAGGAAGTCAGCAAGGAAACATCAGACTTAACCTTCCCTCGAGACCTGCCTATGCAGAACATTGCATGTAACAGCACCAGAAGGCGCGTTCTTCTCGAGTCCCCAGGACCGCTTTCCCAGCTAGATCATGTATTACATCACAGAAGAGGTCTTAAATCTTTAAAAATGAAATCATCAATTTTTCTGACAAATTGCAGGAGTAATTTCATAAAATCCACAAATAAATGAAATTAAATAAGATGTGAATGAACACCAAATCAAAGAAGAAGTTGAAAGGTAAATAGAGAATGATATTGAGGTACTGGGAAATTGATACACAGCAAATCAAATCATTCATCCAGCAAAAGCAGTTCTAAGATGGAAGTGTATAGCCAAAATTGCTTATGTCAGAAAAGAAAGACCTTAAGTCAACAACCTAACATTTTTTTTTTTGTTTTGAGACAGGGTCTCGCTGTGTAGTTCAGGCTGGCCCTGAGCTCACTAAGTAGCCCAGGCAAGCCTGGAACTCAACACTCCTCCTGCCTCTGCCTCCTGAGTGCTGGCATTACAGGCGTGAGCCACCACGCCCAGCACTGTGGTATGTGGTATTGATGGCTGGTGGGTGTGAGTCACCACGCCCAGCATTGTATGTGGTTACCGGGATCGAACTCAGGACCTTGTGCTTGCAAGGCAGGCGCCGGAACCACTGAGCTAAATCTCTGGCCCACCTAACAGAACATCTTAAAGAACTACAGAGAGAAGAACAAACCAGGCGCCAAATTAGCACAAGAAGGGGAAATAATACAGATTAGAGCCAAAATGAAATAGAGGCTGAAAAATAGAAAAACTTAAATCAACACTTAAAAAATAAAAGATGAACAAAATTGACAAATCTTTTCTCAAGGGTCAAAGGAGAGAAGTCTCAAGTAAATAAAATCATAAATAAAGATAAAATATGACAATCGACATAACACAAATATAAAGGACACATTAAGTATACTAAGCACGGATGTGCCGACAAATTAGGGAACCCAGAATAAATCAAAGGTTGCGTTTGACTTAAACCTGTATCACAAGGAAATGGAACATATGACAAGAAGTGTAAGGGGTAAGAAAACATATCAGTAATAAACTTCGGTGGTTTTAGAGCTGAATTCTAACACACACCTAAAAGAAAACTAGCAAGAATTCTCAAATTCCTTCAAACCTTTAAGAAAAGGAAGTACTTTCAAACTCATTTCACGAGGTTAATTTGGAAGCAAAGCTCATCAAGAAGATCTATCGCAAGCCGATATCAGGAACATGTTATATTGATCATGATCAAGTGGGATTTATTCCAAAGATGCAAGGATAGTTCATTCAAAATCCACAAATCTATAAATATTACACACTCCATTAAAACAGTGAGGGAATGGGATCTCATCCTACTGAAAAGCTTCTGCACAGCAAAAGAAATCACTGGCACCACTAAAAGATAACCAACAACATGGGAAAAAATCTTTACTAGCTGTTTATCAGACAAAAGGCTATTATCTACAATATATAAAGAACTCAAACAGCTCTGCCTTCCCAAGTTTAAAGGCCCAATGCAAAAATGGGCATCTGAAATGAACAGACACTTTTCAGAGGCAGAAGTCAAAGCAGCCAAGAAGCATATGAAGAAATGTTTAACATCACTGGTCATTCCAGAGATGCAGATGAAAACAACACTGAAATTTCATCTCACTCCACAAAGAATAGTCGCTATTACAAAATCAACCAACAATAAATGCTGGGGTGGCTGTGGGGAGAAAGGAACTCTTCTCCGCTCTTGGTGGGATTGCAGACTTGTACAACCACTGTGGAGATCAGTGTGGAGATTTCTCAGAAAACTAGGACTAGGGGTCCCATTTGACCCTGCTATCCCCCTGCTAGGAATATACCCAAAAGAATTTTAAAAATCACATTTGAAAGAATGACATACACCCTTTTCATAGCAGCTCAGTTCGTGATAGCTCAATCTTGGAAACAACCCAAATGTCCATCAACTGGAGACTGGATAAAGAAGTTGTGGGGTTTTTTATAAAATGGAGTATTATTCTGCCATAAAGAACGACAAGATTGATTCATTTATGTGCAAATGGAGACACCTGGAGGATATACTAACAAGTGAAATAAATAGATCACAGATAGGCAAATACCGGATCTTCTCTTTGACATGAACACCTGTAGATGCAAATGAGCTCTAAAAAATATGACAGCTTTTATAGAGAGGGAAATTTCCATAGGAAATTTGGTGTGGGAATGTAATGAGGGGAAGGAATAAATATGATTCAGAAAGAAAATAAAGGAGTACATATATAGTGGGTGGGGAGGTGTGGGTGGGTAGGGATATGAGTAAAAATGAGAATTAACTTGTGTCATATACTGGTACAAATTCCCCAATGTTATATGTGATTGTGAGATGTATATAAATTGTACCAATAAAGAATTCAATTAAAAAAGAAAAACAGTGAGGGAAAAATTCTATGATCATTTCAGAAGTACAGCTTTTCTGAGTACAAAATTCCTAGTCCAGAAGTTTTTTTCTGAGTACTTTCAATACAGTATCCTATTGTCTCTTGGAAAGCATTTTTAAAATTCAACTTCTTTTTATAACAAGAACTCTCTATAAATTAGATATAGAGGAAAGGTATCTTGATCCAAGAAAGGGCACACAAGTCAATTAAACAACTTACACTCTATTCAACAGTACAAAGCTGAAAGTTTTTCTCTAAAGTCATGAACAAGATTCTTGCCATTCTTTTCAATACAGTAGTGGAAGTCTAAGCAGACAAATTAAGTAAAAGAAAGAAAAGACTGCAAAATTAGAGAGAAAAAATTGCCCCTGTTTACAGATGATAGGACTATATATATATATATATATATATATATATATATATATATATATATATATATATATATTCTACATACTAACAACGAACTATTCAAAAAGAAATCAGGAAAATCATTTCATTTGCAGTACCTACAATAAATTCTGAGAAATAAGCTTAAGAATTGATATTTTTTTTCTGTGAGGCATGGTGGCTCATGCATGTAATCCCAGCACTCAGGAGGCAGAGATAGGAGGATTGCTGAGTTCGAGGCTTGCCTGGGCTACATAGTGAGCTCAGGGCCAGCCTGAACTACAAAGCGAGACCCTGTCTCGAAAAAAAGAAATTGATATTTTTTCAAATAGTCATGCTATTTGAAAAGCAAAGTATAAAGTATCTATCAATATTCAATGGCAATTTTTACAAAAATAAAAAAGTAATCTAGAAATTCACTTAGAACCTCAATTGTACCTGAAATAACCAAAATAATCTTTTATAATTTAATTCTTTATTGGTACATTTTATATACAGCTCACAATCACACTCAACGTTGGGGAATTTGTACCAGTATATGATACGAGTTAATTCTCATTTTTACCCATATCCCTACCCACCCCACAACCCCCC
>PVIC010009669.1:0-45039 GCA_004025085.1 Thryonomys swinderianus
TTTTTTTGCTTTTTGAGACAGGGTCTCGCTTTGTAGTTCAGGCTGGCCCTGAGCTCACTATGGTGCCCAGGCAAGCCACCGCGAACTCAGCAATCCTCCTGTCTCTGCCTCCCGAGTGCTGGGATTACAGGCGGGAGCCACCACGTCTGGCATTGTGGTATGCGGTGTTGATTGCTGGTGGGCGTGAGTCTCCACGCCCAGCATTATATGTGGTTACCAGGGATTGAACTCAGGACCTTGCGCTTGCGAGGCAGGCGCCAGAACCACTGAGCTAACCCTGCGGCCCTGCTTGATGTTTTATAGATTATTTTTTTTTGGGGGGGCATGATACTGGGAGTCAAACTCAGGACCTTGTGCTTGTTAGGCAGACATTGTGCCATTTAGCTAAATCCCTGGCCCAGTTTTATAGAGTCTTAATACCTTACTATTATTAAAATGGCCTTCATTTATTTTCTTATTGTAAGTGTTAACCTTAGCTTTAGACAGAGCTGCCCTCTTCCAACCTGCAAACTTTCCCTATATTTTCACTTGCTTCTACTGTTCTGTCTGCTTCACTATCAACCGAACGTGTAACTCTTTCCTCATTGACTTCTGAGACACTAAAGTATTTAGAAGTTGCTTTTATGTCCTAAGCCTTGACTGCCACATTGGGTGCTACCCTTAATTAGAGTTTGATCTTCATTTTAATTTAATTGTAATCACAGTAAGATAAACTTTTACTTATAAACCCCTCTCATTTTTAAGATAATGTGTCTGGTTACTATTTTGTGATGTTAACTGATGCTTCCTTTGTGCTACTCTTAAAAGCTAAATATGTGTACTTTGTCCCCAAGTGTAACTTTGCTATCATAAAAATGCAGTGATAAAGACAACAAAACTCAAACATCGCGCTTAGAAATAAATACTGGAAATCGATAGAGAAGGTCAGAGCTCTGTATTGCAAATTCTTTAGCTTATTCAGTATCAGTAAATTGGTAATTATCGTAAAACTAAAAGAGTTGTGAAGTTGGGAGCATCTTACAAAGGACTCCATTAATGTACTCCTCAAAGATCAGTTCTCCAAAACCCAGAGAAGAAAACCTATACCTTCCTTACTAGTATATGGCCTGAAGGGTTAATACCACTCACAATCTTCTCTTCATAATACCATTGTACTAGAACAGACTTGTTTAGTCAAGGGTAGAAGTAGAACAGACTAAAATAATTCTTCTGAGTAGTCCAGGCACCTCTAAGTATGAAAAGGATACATAATTGTAAATGATAGTCAAGAACACGACTGAACCCCAGACATCTCTACTGATGATACTGGCTTAGAAGTCAATAGACAACAACAGACAAGATGAACTAATTATATCATTAGTAGATTCCAAATGAAGATAACTACACCTGTCAGCCCTCATTTTTGGATGTGAGATAAGCCCCTTTAAACTTAGAGCTTGACATGTCTTGATGACCAACAAGCTGTTGAACAGTATAATCATTAGTGTTTTCACCTCATAGCTGTTCACCCTGCTAAACTGTCATTTCTATGGTCATCATTTTGTATCTATGTGCATGGGGAGTTAATGTCCCTAATCTACTTTAATCATTTGACATAATAGATCACAAACATTGAATTATTCCATCTAGAAATAATCTACTGTTCATGAAACCTTACTTGTCTTTAAAATTCAACAAATATTTACTGAATTCCTCTAATATGACACACATCACATGATGTTTGCTGGACAATATTTAGTTTCTACATTTCTGGTACTTAATGTCATTGGATGATGATGAACACTCGAGTCAGTCATGACAACATGCTAAATTCTAAGGAAGAAACAGTTATCTAAAAGAATTACAACACCAAGTTGCATGGACATAGAGTCCTCTTTAAGGAGGGAGGATCCAATATAAGATCTAAGAACCAACATCTATCCTCATTGCTTTGGAAAGTGAGTAATAGGAGAATAATAGACAGAGGAAACAACCAGCACAAAGGGAAATATGGAAGTGGTGCTAAGTGAAGTCACTGGCCCAAACTTTAGAAGCTAAGAACAGATACTACAAACTAGCACTTATCCTGCATTTTCTCAAAGGTAGAGATAGAAATTAAATAATAGATTATACAGCTGTCATCAAGTAAAAGGAAAAGAACTTCACTGTAGTCTCAAGTCTAAGATAAAGACAGTCAACCTACAAGTCATGAGGACAACGGAAGAAGTCAGAGTTACTATCAGAAAATCCATGAATTAGATAAAAAACAAAAGAACATCTTTAGTTTTTATCATCTCTAACATGAACTTATTATTTTATTTTAGCTCAAGTGGTACCACACCAACCTTGGACACACAAGGGCCTGAGTTTGATCCCCGGTACCACCAAAAAAAAAAAAAAATTGTGTCACAAACAAAAATCAAATATTTTCATACCATATAACATTTGTTGAAATTTCTTGCCATACTAATTATATTCACCGTTTGGAACTGACAAGAGCTGTGAAACTTTCTATGTCTCATTAATCAATGAATAAAAAGAACCTCATCTCTTAACATTTAACTAATTGATTTAACCAACATGTTAATCATTGTATTTCAATATTATTAGTTTTCTTTGTAATCTTGCTTGTATTATGTAAATAAAAACAATATTCCAAGATGGACACCACAGGGCTCATAGTACAGCTTATGTGATCCACAGTCTAAGAGGAATTTAGAAATTCCTCAGATTATTTATGTCTTTGTGAATTTTTCAGTTTCTCAGTAATAAGGAACTAATGTGGGTTTTTTTGTGTATTTTTGGTACATTTTATATACACATCACTAATGGGATTTTTAAAAGTTTATTATCTTTATTGGTACATTGTATATACATATGATCACATTCAATATTGGGAATCTGTACTAGCATATGACATGATTTAATTCTCATTTTTTCCAATTCCCTTATCTACCCCACAATGCCCCATCCCCTAAATACATAAGCTCTGTTTCCCTTTCTTAATTATCATCACATTTTTCTTTACCCCTCTTTACTCACTCCTCCACCACATTTCCCTTTGAATATTTTCTATTTCACAATACCCATCATACATTCTAGAACTCGTTAACATCTTTTGTATTAAGGAACCAAGTATGGACTTTATAAGATAATACTACTCCTTATAATCTTTCTTCAACTTCGTAGTATTTCTTAAATGTTTTATCAGACAACTGCAAATATGATCCTTGAAAAGAAGAGAGCTATTTATTGAATTTACGGATGCATGTGAAATACTTAAAGGAGTATATTAGTATATAAGTGGAAAATAAGTCTTTTTCAAACCCTGTGAAAGTGATTGCTTTAAAATTTGCTAGATATATAAGCTGGTCAAGTGTTGTAATCTATACTTGAAAGTTCAAGAAAACCCTAAATAACTTTTTTAAAAAACCCTCTTCTTATGGGATGTTTATTTCACTGGTCCAATACACGCCATTCTTTAGGTGTGGGAAAACCCCATGTATCTAAGGAGAGAGAACACTGAGAGTCTGAGGGACCCTTTACTTACTGATGCTGATTTTGGAAAAGTCATGTAACTTTACTGATCACTACTTTGCCCACCTGATAAACGTGGAAAACAATAGTGTATAAACTTGAAATTTGTTATGCAGCGTGAGGAATCTACATAAAGCTTTTAGTACGGAGACTGACATACAGTATATATACACTCAGTGAAAGGTAGCAATGACTATATTAATTTACTTATAATCTGTGACTTCTCAAACTTCACAAGAGGTCTGAAACAATTACAGTGAAAAATAAGTATATGAACCACAAATATAGTACATGATTAATGATGAAATCAAAGCAATAAAAAGGAAAAGTGAGTAAGTCTACATAGAAAACTCCTGGCTAAAGACAGCTATAGGAATTAAAACCTGGACCAAGCTCTGGGTGCTCTGATATCTAGGTTATCGAGGCCAATGGAATGGATTTTGATGTTTTGTTAGTCTAGCAAAACATTTTGAAAATAAATTCAGTGGAGAAGTATCCTGAAAATATAAATGAAATAAATAGGTCACAAATATGTAAATATCATATCTGTTCTCTGGTATGAGAAACTGAAGATGTTATTGAGTTCTAGAATATATGATGGATATTGTGAAACAAAATATTCAAAGGGAAATTGGGTGCAGGTATGAGTAATGAGGGGTAAAGAAAACATTTGATTGTAATAAAAAAAGGAAACAAAGCTTATGAATTTAGGGAGTGGGAGTTGTGGGGTATGTGGGGGGAATGGGAAAAATGAGATCTAAATCATGTCACATACTGGTACAAATTCCCAATATTGAGTAGAATCGTGATGTGTATACACAATGTACCCATACAAATTTAAAAAGAAAAAAATATGCTGTGCTCTCAAAGAACTTCTCAAAATTCTGCAGATTCTAGACTCTTTCAGAAACTTTCTATAGAATGACCGTTTTCACTAGCATAGCAAATTAATACTTGTATTTTGAGAAGATTTGACTATGAAACTCATTTTCACGTACTATATATTATTATCACAAAAGTTTCATCTTTTAAACATGACCTAAGCAATACCACTGGAAGAAAGAATAATTAGTTCACATTATAAAAAAGGTATCAAACTTATATTGGTCTTAAAAATAAAATAAAAATATCATTAAGGTCTATGGTGAAGTATAATTAATAAAGACAATTATATAAACTGTGACAGTTTTACAATAAATATAAAACATTTCAGTGTTATAATCTGAGTCTCTATTATTCTATCCCCACCACACCTAACAAACTCACATGCTTACTTCCTCCTCCCTTGATCTAAGCAAGTTTACTAAAGATTTTTAGACATTGCAGTAATCCTATGTCCTTAATCATATCATCCATCCAATATAATATATCCCAGTATAGCTCATTTCCTCCCCTTCCTAATACTGGTTCTCATATATATTCTCCAATTTCTCCAACCATTCCACTATCCTCTAGATCTTTCAGACATAAATGATGTTTTCAAATCATTCACTTCGTATCTTTGACTTATAGCAATGCTAAATTCTATTGATACTAACCCCAAAATGTCAAGTATAATAAACTCTGAAATGGTCTTTCTACCTATAAAGAACAAACTCTTATCACTGTCAAATTTAGTATATATAGTAAAACCAGGGTTATATTTACACCTCATGATTATAATTCCTCTACACACAGCCACCCAATGGTCTTTCCTTATTCCTAACTTGATGGTTACACTTTTGTGCCGTATCTCCAAAGTCTCTCCTTTGCATAATTACTTCAAGTTTATGTTTTGATGAATTCTTTCTTGATGCCCTGTCTTACCACTGTTTCATCACTAATCCTAGAAAAATTATTCTCCTGAGCCTTTATATTTCCTCAGCAATGTGAGCATGGGTCTGATTTTGGAAATTATCATAATTTTATACTGAAGTTACCTGTGTGTTTCCTTTTTAGATTATGAACTCCTGGCTGGAAGAATTTCCTCACTACAACAGACAAAATATATTGGACATATTAAATTGTCAATAAACAAGTGGTGAATTTGGAGCTCTTGAACAATTCATTTTTGTTCAGATCAATTCATTTTGTAAGTTTTACCCTGGAGGAAGCTAATTTGTGCAAATGGGTCACATATGAACCATTTATACTATTTATTTAATGTTTTCACTGAACACAAGTATCTCTTATGTGTCTCTATGCACACTTAAACTTTAATATAAAGCATGTTTGTGGTCAAAATGATTTATAATAAATAACAGTACAAGTAAATGCAAATAATTAAGATGCAGAAGCACGCAGTTACATACAAATGTGGCAAAGCCCAGACAAAAAGAAATACAAGAACAGAAAATAAATATGACATATGCTAATCACACTCTTTTTCCTTCTAGCAGTTTTTCTAATGCAGAATCAACCTTAAGATATTCCCATAGCCAGATGTAAGCAGACAAATATCATTACACCACTCATTGTGCTATATGTCTGACATCCTTGCTTTGAGATATTCAGATAGATTAACATGTCTAAAGGAACTCAAAACATAAGAGATCTATTGCCTAAGACCTCTATGGTTAGCATCTAGACCTTTCTACACAGGTAACTATACTCTCTGCAAAACTATATGGTCACATAAGAATGTATAATTACGAAGTGAGAAGATAAACATTTGAACAATACTATCTGTGACAATGCTGTAATTCTGAATTTGATCTGTTCTTGTTTGAAATATTTTTCTCCTACAATTCTATCTGTGGTACATTTAGATACATTTCAAATAAATTGTACAGATAAGTTCTTTAACTGTGAGTCAATATAATCTTATGAATGTTGGCAGTTTGGAGGTTGGGGAAGAAACATCAAGAGCTCCATGTAAGTCCACTCCAGAGTCACTTCTGTATACCCACTGCCTTGGCCTCTGTGAGCTTCGATGTTTTTAAACAGTTTGCACCTGTATATCTTTGGATGCCTGTTTTAAGCTTGTTAATCTGTTTTGCCCCAAAGTAGCAACATCTGGAAGTAATGGCATCTAGATCAACTCAGAATGGTGCTAAACGGATGATGGAATAATATGAGAATGCAAAAATCTTATGTATTAGCAACTTCTAAAAAGGAATATAAACAGTATGGACTATACACATGCACCTACAAAGAAAAGCTCAGTCCCTCCACTTTGAGTTGTCAAAGATTTTGTAACAGTTTAGATTTCAAACATCCTATAGAACTAAGATGAAACTTGGGGTTTGCCTGTAATTGCCCCTTGCATAACTCCTTCCCCATTACTTTTCTGCTTTACTTGTTTATCTAGCTGTTAGCCTTGGGTCTATTTCCTTTAGAAATCGCTTGTATACATACTGTCCTGTTCAGACAAGCTTTAGAAAAACACAGTCTGAAAAACAGGCATTCCCATACTCTAGTGGCAAAGGTATCTGATAATTTTTTGAACAATTTCTTCCTATTTTATATTATCTATTATAAATTTGGTTCCAATTTAGCCTGGAGTATTTACAAATGTTTCTGATTTATTCCATTTATAAGTATCAAAGTCTACTTATTTAGCTACAAATGTCTCGTTTATCCTTCTTTATGGGTAAGTAGAACTTCATTGCACTAAAAAAAAATAATCCATTCATCCATTGATGGGCGTATGGGTTGTTTCCAAGATTTAGCATTACAAACTATGGTACTATAAACATAATTGGGCATTCATCATTGTAATATCATACTTTTAATTCTTGCAGGAAGATACCCACAACTGATTTGCACATTCCCATCAGTGGAGAAGGGTTCTTTTCTCCCATGACCCCTGTCACCATTGGTTGATTAACTGATTTATGGCTGTTGGTTGGTGGATTCATGTTGGTTGCCATTCTTTCTGGGCTGAGATGGAATCTCAGCATTTTGAAAATTTCTACCTCTGATGACCAATAAACATTTTTCATGTATTTGCTTGCTGTTTGTACTTCTTCATCTAAGAAGAGTCTATTTATTTCAGATGCCCATTTTTGAACTGGATCTTTAAATGTGGGAGGCTGACTTTTTCCAATTTGTTATAGTTCTAGATAGCGGTCATTTGTCTGAGGGCTTTCTGGCTATGGTACCAGCATGAGTGATTGCTGATGAGAATTTACTAAGACTGCCGGGAACCTCTCTTTGGTCCCACACTTTTAAGCAGTCCTTTCCGTAAGGAACCTTCATCTGTCCCCAACTGTTTAGTTCTCAGTTGTATTGTGTCCTCCTCCTTGAATCCAATTTTCCACAGCCTAATAACGTTAGTGTATTACCTGTGTATAGTGAAGTACCCACTCTGGACAGAGAAAACCTGAATTCTAAATTGCAACCCTCCTACTTCTCCTTTAAGTACTCATTTCTTCATAGGTGATTGTTAGTATTTTAAATGGGCCATTTGGGGAAGGCCTATAGTTTACACTGAAAGGTTGTTTTGTATCTCTTTCCTATCACTGAATATACATATCCATTTCTTAATTATTTTGACTATCACTAAGCTAGAAGAAAAGATAGTCCATAATTTCCACCATAAGAAAATGATAAATACTTGAGGAAGCAGATACCTTTACCCTGATTTAAACATAAATAGATCACAGATACGTAAATACTGTATCTTTTCTCTGGCATGAGAACTTGTAGGTGTAAATGAGTTCTAGAACATATGATAGATTTTGCAAAATAGGAAATATTCAAAGGGAATGTAGTGGGGTACGTAATGAGGGGAATGAATATATATGATTTGGAAAGAAAAAGAAATAGCATGTATATAAGGGGTGGAGGGTTGTGGGTGGGTAGGGATATGGGTAAAAAAGAGAATTAACTTCTGTAATATACTGGTACAAATTCTCCAGTGTTGTGTATGCTTGTGAGCTGTATATAAAATGTAGCAATAAAGAATTCAGCCAGGTGTGGTGGCTCACGCCTGTAATCCCAGCACTCGGGAGGCAGAGACAGGAGGACTGCTGAGTTCGAGGCTTGCCTGGGCTACATAGTGAGCTCAGGGCCAGCCTGAACTGCAAAGTGAGACCCTGCCTCAAAAAAAAAAAATGTACCAATAAAGAATTCAATTAAAAATATATCCAAGTATTGAAAAAAAAAACACACAACACCCCTTCCAGATGTACAACATTTATATTTTATGTATCAATTAGAAAATACATTTAAAAATTTTAAAGAGGCCTACACAAATTTAAACTGCTATCTAGGAAGTAGTACTGTCTAACTCCCACCAAATTAGGGAACCAGCAAATAAGTAATATTTTCCTATTGTGCACACCTTGGAATTATTCTTCAGCTAATTGACTTCCTTCTTGGGCCTTGCTTTCATTTGTAATTATCTGTGATAGGGGTTATTTAAATATAGAAGGAACATTTGATCAAAGTAGAAAAGGCTTCCAAAATGCCACATAAAAGATATAGTTTATTTAACATGACTGACAAATGAGTGATAAAGTTTTCATTACCTGTCCATAAGATACTTCATAAATGTGAGATAATTAAAGTAATTTAGGTTCGATTGAAGGAGGCATTGTAGAGAACATTTAATATCAATAGATTAACATGACCAAGAAATAAATCATATAAATAATGCAATTATTGAATTCACTGGATTTTTTTTTTTTAGTTAAGGGACCTTAAACTGATTGACTATTACATAGAATGTTAAGGACACAACTATCAGTCTGTGGAAGTTTTGATTTCTAGAATGCATTCAGACAATGAAATACTAAGATAGTATTATGAAGCATATTATGGGTTTTTGTAGCTCCATTATAAAATAAGTATATCTCTATTCATTACTTTAGAAAATATCTAATAAAACAAGTTGTAACGTGAAAATGTCCCTAGATCATTAGATCTTACTGACTTTTAAATAATTGAATAATGGAAGCTACTTTTCATCTTAACAATGAATAATAACTAGAGACAAGGCAGAATAAATCTTCAGTAACTGTATTAATACAAATATATCTCTTAGGACATTACCCATGTGTTTCAAGTTTTGAATTCCTGCATATTTTACAACTATTTTTCTATATTTTTAATAAATTGACCTTATTGGTACATTTTATGAGTGCATTATGATCACATTCCTCATTAAAAAGTTGAACCTGTACATGACAAATCTTGATCATTATTTTTCCCCTTCCTCTACACTTCTTCCACCCCTCCAAACATAAGCTTTGTTTCTACTCTCTTCCTTTTTACCATAAAAAGTCTAGAGCTGATATCTTTTTCCTCCTGGTAAAGAGAGAGAGAGAGAGAGGGAAGCAAAGGGCTTTCATGTAAAGATGGTATGCATTAGTGCCAGCTGCAGTGTCAGACACATCTTGGTTCTTTAGAAACCTGTGGTGATAAAGAGCTTGAGGAAAGAAGGGGTCACCATTTACATATGGACTTGTGACCCTCATCACAGCTTGTGTCCCTCATTCATCTGTTTGACTTTGAGCTTTGAAAAGGTTAGACAACCTTTGCAGCACCATTCCTGCCCATAAATTATCAATTCCTTTGTCTCCCAACCTATGAATTTCTTCTATAGAGATCAGCATGAATGTCCTCTTTAACACCAGTAATTAACAGCTATTCATTCATCCATCCAATAAAAATTAGTTGAATCACTTAAGAGTTCCAATTCATTTTAAATTACTATAAATAGATTTGTTTTCCAGATTCAGAAAAAAAATATCTGATGAAGTTTGTTGTCTTCATCTTCCTTAGTTTTAGTAGGTCAATTTATGATATTTATGGTCTCCATTTCAATAGGCAAAAAAAGAGGTATGCTACAATGAAATGAATCTTGACTTGGAAATCAAGGCCACAAGCCCTAATTTCATTTTCTCTACTGAAATGCCATATCATTTTGTTATTTAACTCTGACAGGACTCCATTTCCACATTTACTGAAATGCAGAACAAATGTCAAGAGGTACTTGCAGGTAGCCAACAATTACTGCCTTTGGTTAGATAAACTTATCCCTCTTTTGAAAAGACATTAGCCTCATAGCTGGCATCCTCACCTATATTGTTCCTGTATGTATTCCACCTAAAAATTGGTATCAAGTGAGTGCTTCTCTCTAAAATGAAAAAAAATCAATCTAAAGATATCTTCCCTTTACTTTAAAACACATCCATCCCTACAGACATACCATCTATCCACTTTCTATCCCCAGTTGCCTTTTCTGCCTTATCTTCAGTTGCTTGTCAATTCCCACTTCCCTCAAATCTACAGTCTAGGCGTGTCAAATTACTCACTAGTTCCTCGACAGAACCAGTGCATGATTTCATAGTACATCGCATTATTTTGGTTGAAAGCTACAGCAGGACAAGTATGTGTCTTTTTCAGCTTTGTATTCCTATCATCTAACAGACTATCTGTAATCTAGGAAATGATGAAAGTTTGAAAAATGTGGATTTGAATATCCTGTTGTACCCATGTTGGTATGAAAATCTTCTATTTTATTCTCAGAGCCATAATATTAGTTCCAACACTGTCCACACCTAGGCAAGAAAAGATGGACACATTTCCATTGTTTCCCCAAAGCACACTATGCACAGTGCTGTGGCAGTATATGCTAAGTGCCTTCTGAATATTTATTTTCCCATCCATATGTCATCTCCTAACACAAGAGAGCTGAGTGTGTATTAGAGTCTGTCTGAATCAAGATTCACTGAGCTAAATAGAATAAAAATTTCAATCTGATGATTCTATGCAATTATTCCTTAAAAGCTAAAGATCTTAGAACAAATTACTCATAAATACAAATGGGTATAAAGGGAAAAATGAAGGAAGTTGGCAAAACATCTAAATGAGTACAGTAGGAAATGGAAGCGGCTGTCATCCATCTATTCCTTTGAACTGTGTGTGTTAAATGAGCCTATTAGACACTCTGAGCACTTACTACAATTTTTCTTTGAAGCTAGTTCTAAATAATACAGTTGAAGCAAAGAAATCTTAGCCTACTTGTTTTACCTTGTCTCTAGAACATTATGAAATTAACATTCCAAGTTCTTTAAGCATTCTACACCATTTAATTCTGGAGTGAGAAAACAGTTACTATTCCGAGTTCATTTATGACAAGTTAAATATCAAAAAATGTTAGGGCAATATTAATTTAATACAGTTTTGATATTCAATAGTCATACCATCACTCTGGAGAAAATAATAAATACTCCTTGTTACCACAAATGGAAAACTATAAGACCTTCAGGAATAATTAAAATATGTTCTAATCAGTTCTGTTACATCCAAATATTCAATAGTAGGCAACAAGCATTAGATGTTAGGTCACAAATCACATCTTGGAAAATACTTCTTCATGAGGGCAAAGTACTTCTGGAAACATACAGAGATAACATTTTAATGGGAATATTAAATTACATTTATATTTTAATATAAATATATTTTAATATAAATTACATTTATATTTTAACTTTACTATTAAGCGGGGTCAGATATTAAAGTATTTTCTTATGGTCTTAACTTAAAGACTGCTCTTGTTCACTTTGCAGTCTTGAAATTCACGGAAACTATTTAAAAATTATTTTGTTTTCCAGATTTCTTATCAGAGAAATATTGGTATTTGTGCTGGATATTTACAGTCTGTTCCCTGCAGTGCCATACCTACTCACCCTTCTGTACCCTGTCTCCAATCCTGCGAACCATACTTCTTTGCAGCCTACCTTCATGTTTCGATCTGCTAGTGAGGAGTACCGGAGGGGAGTTCACAGCTGATTTCCACTTTCTTCAGAGGTCTTGTTAACGCTTCCTGGCTTCCCCTGGACCTGCCTTCCCTACTAGCAGAGTCCAGCCTTGCTCCTGCACACCTGCAGCAACTCTTCTTATCAGGACCAGCTACTGATCCAGCTTGAGTTTAGTTTTACAACACTTAGGGAATTGGCTTCAGTGCACCACTACCACAGAAATACTAGCATTGACTGCCTCCCATATGTCTGGGGCTCAGCCTCATTGGGTCCTTCTTGGGATCTCCGAGACAGCGGCACTAGCCAGGTGGTGGCCCTTACTTCTTTCTCTTTGAGCCCCAGTTCTGAGAAGTACTTTCCTCCAGCTCTTATGTTTTAGTTAGCCCAGTTGTTTCCCTATCCTTAGCATTGGTGACTCCTTTGTCCAACTGCTAAGTTTCTTCCTGTCTTACATTTTCAGTTTTGTTAATAACTATATTACAATACCACCTGTTACATTAGTCACTGTGAAAATAAATACTGTGGTTTCTACCTGGTAACTTGACCCTGAAGATACCCCAAATTTACCAGTTTTGAGGTATAAACAGAATAAACTCAGGTGTGCACTGAATGGGGGAAGAGTTCTCATATCCCTCTCAATACTGCATAAAACATTTCAAAAATCTTTTCTACTGTTTTCATTGTATAAATACATTAAGGGCTCCAGGATTAGCATAGAGATATTTAAGCATCTGGATAACCACACATATTATGACCATAGATAGGACTCAGATGTATTTGAATCAAACATTTTTTACTCCATCCATGGACAGTTGAATAGAATCTGTCCCTGCAGTCATTTTCTGAAATCCATATGAATAGTAAAAATAAAATATGTGCCAGTTCAGCTGGGAAGGGCCCTACATTACTTATGTCATATACATGGTAGAGATTTATATCCTGCATTTTCTTTCTGTGTACACAAAAGTATAGGAAACACTAACTTACGTTATTCAAAGAACAAAGAGTGTGCACACAGCCTTCTCAGCGTGTAAACCTTCCTGCCCCTAAGCGTGTTGTTTACTTCTGCTTTAACAGTAAACATCTTCCAGAAATATTATTTTAATAGGCAGGTTGTAAGGAGTACAAAAGGTGTCACAGTGCTAGCGTGAGCATGCGCATCACCCAAGTCTTTTATAATATGAACTTTTCTTGACTGTCTCCGTCACACCTATTAAAGAAACAAATGGAATCTAAAAACACCCCAAGCAGCGCCATGTTGCTTAGAAAGTTGCACACACTTTCTACAGCACATGGTTGAAATGTGATGTCAAAATCAATTTTAGCTAGCGAACAGCAATTTTATGTTTATTAACTTTACAATACACATATTTAAATTTTCTGTTATCATTGTTTTGTATTTGAATACTGGTAATTGTTCCCTTTTTCTTTGGGATTTCTATATAGAGTATCACGTCATCTGCAAATAATGATAAATTTAACTTCTTCCTTGCATACATGTCTCCTTCTTATTTCTTTTTCTTGATTGGTTGCTCTGGTTAATATTTCCAGTACTATGGTGAACAAAAGTGGTGATAGAGGAAATCCTGGTCTTGTTCCTGAGTTTAAAGGGACTTTAGAGGAGATGCTTTCAGTTTTTCTCCACTTAATGTGGTGTCAGCTATTCGTTTATCATATATAGCTTTTTAAAAATTGAGGTGTGGACCTTCTCTATGTACTTTCTTCAGCATTCTTATTATAAAGGTGTGTTGGAATTTATCAAAGCTGTTCCTTCATCTAATATAATTTTGTGGTTTTCTCCCTGAGTCTATTGATTTGTCTATGTTGACTCTGCAATGAAACTTTCTTGGTCATGATATATAATCTTTTGGAGAATGTGTTACAATATATTTGCTAAAATCTTATTAAGTATTTTTCCATCTATATTCACTAAGGACATTGACCTGTAGTTGTTTCTGTTTTTGTTTTGTTTTGTTTTGTTTTGTTTTGTTTTGTGACTTTGGGGATTAAGCAGATCCTGCCTTCCATAAAGGCATTTGGAAGTACTCTATCTCTTTCATTGAAGAGTTTAAAGAATACTGGTAATTTAATGTCCTTTAATTATTTTATAGAATTCAGCAATGAATCCATCCATTCCAGGACTTATTTTAATTGGTAGGGTTTTATTAATCTCTTTATTTCATTGCTGGTTATTGTGTTGACCAGAATTTTTTGTGTATTTTGGGGTTAACTTCAATAGTTCATGTAAGTCCAGCAACCTGTCCATTTCTTCAAGATTTTCCAATTTTTTGGAATACAATCTTTCAAAATTGTAATACTATTTTTCAAAGTACTTATAATCTTGAGTTTGATGGTGAATGCTGTGATTTTGCCTTTTCATTTTGAATCACACTGCTATGACTCTTTTCTCTCTTTTGATGGTAAAATTGGCCAAGAATCAAGGCTTGCCTGGGCTACACATTAAGCTCAGGGCCAGCCTGAACAACAATGCAAGACCCTGTCTAAAAAAAAAAAAAAAAAAGGCCAAGAATTTATCTATACTTTTAAAGAATTGGCTCTTGGGTTCATTGATTCTTTGGATTGCTTTTACAGTAAAAATTTAATTTACTTCCCTCCTTAGTTTTGACTTGGGGTTGAATTATTGTTGTTTCTTAAGTATCTTACATTTCCTCCCTGGGTAATTTATTTGAGTTTGCTTTGCTTTCCTAGTGTGAGCACTGATTTTAAGGAACTTCTCTGTTATGACTGATTTCAGTGTGTTCCATAGGTTCCAGTATAGGGAAAGTTGGAGAATTGGGGTTTTAGCTGTGTTCCCCTTTGGACATGAGAGTTGAATAGTAAAATGAAGACATAGTATTATGATTTCTATAGGAATTATTTTAGATTCTGTCTTGCAATATGTTCACTCCTTTGTTTGTTCAGAGATAGTGTTCAAATGATTCTTTATTATGCACTTTAGGGCAAATCCCTGATTCTATCTGGCATCATTTCAGTATTTTTCTTTAACCATGAAAATTTAAAAATCTCCACTCTAAAATTAATATGAAAGTAACTTATTACCAATTAATTGTGTTGCTGGAAAATGATTCCCATTGTATCTTATACTGATGCTTTTAAAAATGTGTCCCTTTGCCTAATATTCCTAATACTATTTTTATGTAGGTGCTCTACAGAGGAACTTGAAATAAATGTATCATGTCTAATATAGAGAGACATAAAAAAGAACTACACAGATTCTTGGTTAAGATAGAAGAAAATTTCTGAAATGTCTTACATTTAGTATAAAGACCAGAAAATTGAGAGGAGGAAAATTGAGAGGTAAGGGAAGTTAATCATTTAACAGCTGGTAGAAAAGCCAAAAAAAGTTTTCTTCACATTCTAGAAGGTATTCTGGTGTCTTGACTTCAAGCCTATCACCGCCAGGTCAATCAGCCAGTCTGCTGTACTCTGATCTACTGACTCCAATAATTTCAGAAGCAGTAGTGATTCCTCTATATTGACTGCTCTTTTCTCTCAAAATTTTCTCTGTTTAACAATATTCTTGCTCCTCTTATCTAAATGCAATGTGGATTCCCTAAATTTTCATCATAAAAACACTCTGTTTTGGGCCGGAGGGTTAGCTCAGTGGTTCCGGCGCCTGCCTCGCAAGCGCAAGGTCCTGAGTTCAATCCCCGGTAACCACATATAATGCTGGGCGTGGAGACTCACGCCCACCAACAATCAACACCGCATACCATGATGCCGGACGTGGTGGCTCATGCCTGTAATCCCAGCATTCGGGAGGCACAGACAGGAGGATTGCTGAGTTTGAGGCTTGCCTGGGCTACATAGTGAGCTCAGGGCCAGCCTGAACGACAAAGTGAGACCCTGTCTCAAAAGCAAAAACAAAACAAAAAACCACTCTGTTTAGGTCTAGTGTATATTTTTCCAACTACCAGCCAGTCTTACTATTATTATCTAGAGAAACTCCCTTATAATTCAATACTTTTTCCAACTCACATCCAAAACATTTTAATAGACAGGCATGGTGGCTTATGCATGTCATCCCAACACTCGGGAGGCAGAGGCAGGAGGACTGCTGAGTTCGAGGCTTGCCTGGGCTAGATAGAGAGCTCAGGGCCAGCCTCAACTATAAAGCAAGACCCTGTCCCCCCTAAAAAATGGACTTTTTATTTCAGATATTTTTCAGTCTTGAGCACTTTGGTTTCACAGTCCTGACTTAGAGTACTCATTGACTCTGTTTCTCCTTGAGGATCACATGCTTGTTTTTTTAAACATACCAGTCTGTATACTATCTCATGCTATAGCCTTAGGCCTACACTAAACAAATCTAATGGCTTTGTTTTCCATATATGTAAAATGAGGGCAAAGCAAAATTGCTATTGGCCAGTAGCACATTCTTTAAACCAGACCCTTGCTCTCATCTTTGAACTAGCCACTCTTTGTATGCAATGTACTGTCACTTCTTAGACTGGGATCCTTTTTTGAAGTCTTCAGGACAAAGTTGCATACAGAGGGCAGAGATCCTGTCTGTCTTATTCACTCCTTTAATTACAGCATTTAGTGCTCTTCAGTCCCTGGTCACCTCTGTAGAGGTGATCGTCAGACCTTGGCTGAATGAAACTCAGCTTGGTTCCTTAACAGTAGCAGTCATGTTCTGTTTCAAAGCCTCTTATAGCTTCATCAATGTCTTTCAAAGTCTAAAGTAAAATGCTGAGTTTAATGCCCACGCACAGTCTTCTATTATCTGCTCATGGAATCCCTAGTATACACTATTTTATGCTGAACAATCAGTCATTCCTTCCTTGCAGCCTTGATTTTATGTTACCTTACCTTCTAGAGGCTGCCCATATTTCCTTCTCAGTTTCTTCCTCAGTAACTGCTCAACTGTCTGTTTTTCTTGCGGTTCTTGGCATCTCTTTTCATCTGTATTTGTATTCTCAAGGACCGGATTATCCCTTTGCAAATCATATGTTCACTATACCAGTGCTGACAAGTACTAACCAGGGAGTTAAGAGTAAATGAAATTAGGGGAAAAGGACAAAAAAAGAACAAATATATGTTATGAACACATATGAATTCCCCAAGACAAATGTAATCATTAGGTACTAAAAATATGTATGAATAAAAATACATAACTAAGAAAGAATAAAAGAAATTACTGCATTCATGGAATTACAGGCATGGAATGAGAGACAGGGATAGGATAAAGTATAGGACCTTTGGTCTAGGAACTGGCAAGATGATGTAGGAAATAGACTCAGTTGAAGAGATTTTCTTTAATGGTTCAATATTTTCAGACATACTATCCAGGGAATACAGTAAATCTGATGACAACTTCTGACTTAGTCAACATGAAAATTTCTAATTAAGTAGACAGAAAAAAAGGAAGAGGCATCAGGTGGCAGTTGAGTGGCAGGGGATATATGAATATTTAAATAGTGAATTTTGTAACATGGTACCTTATAAAGTAAAGTAATATCTTTTCTTGAGTCCTTCCTATCTCCTAGATATTTTACACACACACACACACACACACACACACACACACACACACATCATCTCACTTAAAATTCCCTTAAAAATTCCCCAAACATAATGATTTCTTGTACACATTTCATAAATAAAGAATCTGAAGGAAAACATAATTACCTGAACAAGGCCCTAAAGGTCACAGATAATGGTGCCAGAATTTGAAAAAAAGTGTATGTGATTCTACAGCTTGGTCATTTATCTAGTAAACCATGTTCTGCTTTACATAGAATTTTTCCAAACCATCTTAAAACTCATATTTCTTATGCTGTTGTCCCCAATCTATTACCACTATTTATATACTCACAATCAGGAAACATTCTTTTACATGACTCATCACTTCAGAATCGCAAATACAAGCATGTGAAAATGTTCAGTGAACTCATCAGATGGGAAGAAATCTATAGATTAGTATTGGGTTTGCATCTTTCCAGGATATTATTTAGCTTTTTCTCCAGCTGTGTACCAAGGGCAGATTCTATTAGCTGTCTCAAGAGTTCAGTGTGCCCTTGCATATCACAGTATATATTTAGTAGTATGTGTCTGCATCTCTGAGGAATTGTGATGGTTTGGAAAGTCATATACCAAAGGTCAAGAAATATGCTCATGTTGTTTGATTTGTAGGGATCCAAGTGTATTGCCATTTACATGCACTCATTTACTCAATAGTATTTCTTCATAATGCTGCTAATCTGCTGAGAGTCATGAAGCCATAAAGAGAAAATACCTTCGATGGGTTAGGATGTGTCATTCTCATTAACTGAACAAATGCGAATGAATTTAATCACAGCAGTCAAAGGAAGGCACTGCATCATTCCAAGACAAATTAGAGATATTGTACCCCTGTGGTGTGACCTTTGATTTCGATTAGAGGTTGCAGTCTGCTTCCTATGGGTGGATGCAAAATAGACTACTAAAGAGGATGGAAGATAAGTTTATGACTTTGCATCTCAGAGCTGCACCATTCATAACTGAAAAACCAACAGCTTTAAAAGAAAACACAAAGCTCAATAGTCAATCATTACTATTTTCATAAATATTAAGCTTCTTAGTTACATACAACTATGAAGAAAATCTACAAATTATTTTTTCAGATGATTCAAGAGAAAAGTTATTGGTAAAACTAATCATGTTTTTAGCCAAATACATGCAAACAACATTAATGCTAAACTAAACTACTAGGCTGATTTTTAAAAATTATATGACACCTAAAATGAAAGACTAAAATATTTAGCAGGTAAGGCAAACCTACAAGGTACTGAAATTCCTCTATTATGGAATAATAAAACAAAAATATAATGCTCGTTTCCTGATGTATCATAAAATATAAGGAAAAATTGAGGATTTAAATAAAATATCCTAACCTTGGAAACAACGCAAATGCCCATCAACTGGAGAGTGGATAAAGGAGATGTGTTTTTTTATATATAAAATAGAGTATTATCCTGCCATATAGAATGACAAGATTGATTCATGTATGTGCAAATGGATACACATAGATCACAGATATGTAAATACCAGATCTTTTCTTTGATATGAGCACCTGTAGATGTAAACAAGCTCTAGAAAGTATGACAGTTTTTGTAGAATGGGAAATTTCCAAAGAAAATTTGGTGTGGGAACATAATGAGGGGAAGGAATAAATATGATTCTAAAGAAAATAAAAAAGCACGTATATAGGGGGTCGGGGGGTGTGGGTGGGTAGGGATGTGGGTAAAAATGAGAATTAACTTGTGTCATATACTTGTACAAATTCCCCAATGTTGTGTGTGATTGTGAGATGTATATAAAATGTACCAATAAAGAATTCAAATAAAATATCCTAATGTTTCTTAGAAAAATTAAGATCTATACAGTTTCTATTATTTTCCTTGAGAAAAAAATTGTTTAAGTAGTGTGTGCACACACAAATATAAACATGTTCATACTCTTCTTTCTTCTCCTTCCATAAAGAATCTAGATTCCAAGAATGTATTATTCAAAATCTAACTCCCATTTTTGTGATATATGATGAATTTAAATAAAAATATAATTCTGCACAGACAACATAAAATAAAGAAACCTAACAACAAAGCAAAAATAACTATATCTATATAGAGATTTAGCTATCCTGCCATAAAGAATGACAAGATTAATTGATTTATGTGCAAATGGATACACATAGATCACAGATATGTAAATACCAGATCTTTTCTTTGATATGAGCACCTGTAAGATGTAAACAAGCTCTAGGAAGTATGACAGTTTTTGTAGAATGGGAAATTTCCAAAGAAAATTTGGTGTGGGAACATAAATCTATAGGTATATAGTACTTTAACTATGCACATATAAAGTCCATGTAATATATTTATACCCAATATATAAAGTGTCTATTCAGTCAAATGTCAGCTTTTCTAGCTCATAAGAATATTCTGTTATTATGTGTTATATCACATATCTATATTTTTTAAAACATGGTAAAGTTGTTACTTTTAAATATTAATAACTCAATAGTTCAGCAGAGTATTGGCTATACATAAAAATTTATAAAATAGATATTTATTCATACAATTTTAGATACCAATTTAGATGTCCTTACTTCTTCTGTAGGGCAATGTAAATTGGTAAAACAATTTTGCTTAAACATTTCTGTTGTAGATATAAATATCTTGTTTCCAAACATGTTAATATCCTTTGATGTATCAATGCCAAGCCCTCGAAGCTGAACAAAGGAAATATTACACAAAATATTTTTATTTTAGTTTACTTAAAATACTCGAAATGCTCCCACTTGGTAGAATATTTCAGTAAAGTCTAACAAAACCATGTAATGAGATGTTATTTAACCATATAGAGTGAGTGTTTGGTAGCCTAAAAAAAAAAAAAATATATATATATATATATATATATAAATCATGATGAAAAACTTCAAAATATAGCACAATTAGAGGAAATAAATGAGAAAAAAGGGAAAAGCTTAATTTTGGATATAAAAGATCTGATACAATATGCTAAAAATGGTATTATTTTGTTTTGAGAAATGAGAAATTAGTTGACAGTTTAAAATTTTTCAACTTCTCCCTATCCAATTCTGAATAATAAGGATACATTATTTTTATGATTAGATCCTTTTCTCAGATCACATGTATAATACAGTGGATTAAGGCTTAAATAAGACCTCAGATTGTAAAACTATTCAAGAAAGACATAAAGAAAAACTCCATGATGTTGTTCTGAGCAAGAATTTGGCAGGGATTTAATTTCAAAAGCACAGCCAGCAAAAGAGAAACTTAAATGTTCAGATTATACAAAATCAAAAATCTTCTACAGAGCAAAGAAATTAATCACTTGATTCATCATTGGATGAATGTGTAAGAAAATGTGGGTTGTATACATAGTGAAACATTGTCCATCCCTGAAACAGAGAAAGTTTGTAATTTGAGACAACATGGTAAATATAGAAGACAGTTTATTGATTCATGAGTCCAGGATCTTTCTCTCTTAACCTGATTGACCTTGAACCCTAGTGCTCTGTTGACTCTTCTGCCTCAGTCTTCTGAGTAGCAAACGTGTTGGGTTTCATTCAGATTTTGAATTTCACTCTGAATACAAACTTTGTTTTGGCTGAATCTCTTTGGGTCCTGAAAATGGCTTTTAATTTCTGCAGGGGAAAGTAATTTTGAAATATTTACCACTTCAATATGATTTGTTTTGCTTAAAATCTTTCTCAGTCTGCTCAGTCATACGAAACAGTGAGTGTCACATGCTTCCAATCTTATGGAAAGGTCTGAATTCTTGGACAAGGGGTTTGAAAATCTGAACCATGGGGTATAAACTAATATTTATAGAAAGAACCATCTAATCCATCTTCCCCATCTCTGAGTCTAGATCCTATTTTTATATATTGATGGAGAAGGTACAGTGAAGAAGATACAGCAGTATTAGGAATGAAGTATTAGTATGAATTCCTGAGTGAAGGGAAGAGAGAAACACCCAGTATCTATTTTCACCACAATATTTACTGCACCGCCATCGAGAACAATAGGTCATTCTTTTTATCAAACAATGGAGTAATCATTATGTACGGCAAACAATGTGGTAATAAAAGGTTAAATAGAAAGTTGCAAAGACAAGAACAGACATGTTTGAGGGAATCCAAATACAGAGATAAGTGGATCTTGTTGCCTAGTGCAGCCTAGGGAAGGCAACATGACTTCGAAATTTCGTGACACTAGAAATGTGCATGGTCAATCTGAGAAGATAGAAAAGACCTGCTCACCCAGTACTGTGAACTTCCACAGAATATAGGATGCAATAAAAGTATTGTCCATGTGTTTATAGAGAACTCTGTGATTGATGGATACCTGGAAGGACTAGAATGATGAACAAATGGTTAATTCTGTTGTCCACATAAAGATATGAGTTTAGAGGTTAGAAAAAAAGCATATGCTCCATACAGGATGAATTATGCACAGAATCAGGTAAAACACACCCACCTTTAAATATTATTATTATAGCAGCCCCCTCTAGAAATTTTAAGGTGAAATCCCAGAGAAAAGTAGGGCATATTATTCTTAAATTGGCTGAGATAAAATGTGTAGGGAATGACAGGAAGGAGGCTTAATATATAAATTTAAGTTCCGATACAGAAAAATGCAATTACTGAGATTCATTGCTGCTGTATGTAGGGGCTTATCTGGGGATTTCTACGAATCCCTGTCCATGAAAGTACAATGCAAACTAGTAACAAATCACACACAAGACAAAGTCAAGACATCTTGAGACAAAAACCTGTGACCTTGAGACAGAAGGAACAACTAGATGTCATGCAGACACCTAAAAGTTAGTGTGTTTCTGAAATAGCAGCAACTTTTGCACGGAATCAGGTAGAGTCTATGGTTTGATTTAAAATGCTCAGCAGAATTCCTGCGAACATGGGGGTAGGGTAAGACTTCATGGACAAAACTCAGACTACATGGAAAATAATGAGAAGAATCAACAACTGGGGTTGCAAAAGAAATTACCAACAGAGTGAAGAGACAACTTATTGAGTGGAGAAAAATTTGCATAGTAGTCAGGCAAATGAAGGAGTAATATCTCGAATATGTAAAGAAAAAAAAAATACTCAGACTTCGCCAAATTTAAAGGCCCAACCCCAAAATGAGCATCTGAAACGGGCCAGATAAAGACCTACAAAAGGCAAAATATATAACAGAATGTTCAACATCACTGGCCATCTGAGAGCGGCAACTTAAGATAAGGCTGAGATTTCATCTCACCCCAGAGACAATGGCTAACATCAAGAAATCAAATGTTGATGAGGCTGAGGAGAAGAAGAAATCCTGTTCCACCCTTGGTGGGAATGTAGACAGGTGTACCCACTGGGGAAATCAGTGTGGCAATTCCTCAACCAACTGATGAGACCCAGCTATTCCCCTTCTGTGTATCTTTCCCAAATAATTAAAAGCATCATACCACAGCAATATATGTGTACCCATGTTTACAGCTTCACAGTTTGTAATATCTAAATCTTGGAAACAACCCCATTCACTCATGCCAGTGAATGAATAAAAAAGGTATGGTTGCAAGTGATGTAGCCCAGTGTCATCTTCCCTACCTGGCAAGCACAAGGTCCTGAGACTGATGCTTGATACAAAAAATTAAATTAAATTAAATTAAATTAAATTAAATTAAATTAAATCAAATTAAATTAAAATTAGTGGTTTTTATTCTGTGGAGAACTACTCAGCCAGAAAAATGATAAACTTGAGACAATATTAATAAATAGATATACTTTGAGATTGTAATGTTAAGTGAAAAAAATTAGATGCATGTATAAATATTGTGTTGTCTCTCTGGCATGACAAAATGGAAGGGTAAATAAAGACCAAAATATTTAATAGATGGTATGAAATAGGAAGAAACTAAAGGGAAGGAAAACTGAGAAGTTGGGGGTGGAAGGAAGGAAGGGAAAAGAAAAAGTGATAAAAGAAGGAAAGCATGGGGAAAAAAGCTTTGTAAATAATGTGGGATGAGGCAGTTGAAAAGTAGGGAGGGGACTGGGAGAAAAAGAGGAATCAAGCTATATCATGCACTAGTACAAATTCCCTTTGATGAATGTGATAGTTCTGAATATTTATATTATATCAATAAGATTAATTAAAGTTAAAAAAGTATCCGTGGTGGAAAAGCAACTACTTAGTTGTTCTTTAGTGTTGACAGAAGAGAAAAACAGTGAACTCATTAGAGGATTTCAGTAACAAGCAGCCTCAAACTCTGAGTTTCCAAAAGTTTCTGAGTTTCTGATATTTCTCTGGGGCAGAAAGGGTAAGTCTCTTGCCCCACTGGCAATTACACAGCAGAGGAGTGTCTTATCTAGAGCAAGCCCATCCCCTTAATCTGTCAAAATGATGAAAACAGCTTTTCGAAACGGGAAGAGAACAAAGATGGAAAGGAATAGGGAGGGAGAAGAGTAAGAGATGAAAAAAAAAAGACAGGATAAAAGGGTTAGATGTATTATATACCTGTATCAATTCCCCAAGAGCCTGGTAATCGTTACATCCTGAAAACATGTTCCAATAAAAACATGAGATAACTGATTCTAGGGATTCTTCATCCAACTCCAGGGCACAAATACTGCAAAGGTGACTGCTAAGCTACACTGTATTAGCACTTTTCCTTTGCTTTGATAATGAAAATGCAGAAAATCCCCCAGATTGTTTGAGAGGGTCAAGAAGACAGAGCTTTTTGCTGTTCATATTGGTTTTCTGTGGTCCAGAGCTGTGCCTGCCCTATGTGATATCCACAGGCCATACACAACTACTCAGCTCATGAAATGTGATCAGCATGACAGAGGATGGGCAACTTTAATTTTGTTTAATTTAAATTTAAAACTCAAAGTGCTGTAAAATATTTCCATTCTATAGGTTTCATAAGACAGCAGTTCACCTTAGCCATGGAAATAGGACATCCGAATTCAGACATAATATGGGTGACCAATATAGGAACTAAAAACTTACTACAGTAGCCTTAGTAAGATTAGAAGATCCTATCAGAACTCTCTATTGACTCCTTGTTGAAAGGTTTTAGATATACGGAGTCGCTACTACAGAATGTTAAAGCCTCTAAGCGTTGGATTTCTTGGATTTTGATGATCTTGTGTTCTGAGGAGCTTTATTTGTCATTGTACTTATCTGAGATTCTGTAACCATCTCTCACCTATGTGTTGTACTGTTTCCCCAGTTGCTACAATTTCTTTGAACATAATTTTGTATTCCATGAGTGCTGGCCTTTACCGCTTTCTAACTCTAATGAACCTTAGTTTATCTTCTTTGATCATCTAGTAGCTATTGGATAAACTTTCCCTCTTCTCTTATTTTTATTAAGATTTTTCCTGCGTATGTAACCTCGTGATTCAATTGCCTACAATAAATGTTATATTGTTATGTACTACAAATACCTAATAATAAAAATAAAAATTAAAAAATTACATCAAATATTTAAAACACATTATATTTCTCTTGTATTGTAGCTCCAAAACATGGCAAAAATCACATTATATCTCTTCCACATCTGAGTTTTAAGAACAACTTCCATTTTTGCTACATATACACTATTTGTGTGTCTAACATATAACTTGAGAAAAACAGAACTTTTTCTTATCAATAACCATAAATATATATAGAATATCAGAGAAAAAGGACTGAGCAGTCATTACATTACATATATTAAGATTGAGTAAAAACATCAGAATAATTAGAATTTGAACCTACATCTTCTGACAAAAGTATAAAACTGAAAGTAATTTTTACAATTAAAGTTTTCTATTTTCATTGTCCTATTTTTCTCTTCAGTACTTTTCACCAGAGTCAGATATTATAAGGAGGAACAAAGGTAAAACTGGGCGTGATGATCTGATAGAATGCATAAGACAGGAGTGAGAAAGTCAGGGTATTGTCTCTGAGTCCCGCACTTACTTACCAGGATGACTTTCACTGCCTCTCTCTGTACCTGAGTTCTTACCAATAAAGTTGAAACTCAAATATAAAATATAAAATGAATATGTGTGGAGAGTTTACAATATTCAAATCACTATGCAGTGGAACTGTATTATTATTAATGACAATGAAGACTTGGATAAGGGAAAACCTAAACAATTCTGAGCTGATAAGCATGGAGCTGTGGTAGCTGTAGCCACAGTCTGATCTGCAGTTCTTCAAATGTTTCTTTCCTGCACTCAAAATTGAATGTCCTCTCTTCAGACCTAGAGTCCTGTCATCTTTTGAATCAGATCGTGTTTGGGGGACTGTTGTTTTGGCAAATGCATGATCAGTATAGCTACATGACATAGAAGTAAAAGCCATAGGACACTGATATAGCAGTTGCCAATTACTAAATTTGTTTACCGAAAGTCTGGAAACCATTAAGCGGTGGACATGAAATGACTTCCTAAACAGCAGAAATGCTGCAGAGGTGGGGAACAGAATATATGCTTACAATTTCACATACAATCCGCATGTGACCTGGTATTCAGCTATCTCTCAACCCTCTCAATTTGAATCCAGTTTCAATTTTCTGTCAGTATCTAGAGTTCACTAAACTCTCCCAATTTACCTCCAGCACTGGCAACGTTACTGAACATGCACCTTCTAGGTCAGTTTTCAGCCCTGACTACATGAGTACTATCTGAGTTGTTTTTAAAATATATATGAATATGAACACCACATCAGTTTGTGGTCCTGATTTAATTGGCCAGGGGTGTGATCTAGAAAAGGTAGCATTTCCAAGCACCTCAGGTGACATTAATATGCATCCAAGGTTAAAAACAACTAGGCTACATCATTCCTTGTTGTGAACATTGACCATTAGTGGAGTGCATCTTCTACGCCTTCCTTTCTTTGGTAACACTGTATCAAATATTATTTGTGAAATCTCATTCCTCTTACGCAATATGTTTATTTCATTGTTTCCAAGGTCAGGCCTAGGCATTCAGCACATTCTCTATGTATAGTCATAGTGCATGGTTGACCATTCACCAAAATATCTTAAATCCAACTCAAAGGAATAGGAAGAGTTAAGAACTTGAGTCTCCAATACATGATACATGACGATGGCTGGCTGCCTGTATCATACACTTTCTCCTGGAAAGTTAGAGTAAAAGTGCATTATGAAGCAGTAGCAATAGTAGAAGAAAGGAGTGAGACTAATTAATTTGTAAGAATGGTAGAATAAAACTTAAAATTGTAGATCAACTGCTGTACATTGTACCCTTCGATGGTTGAATGATTAAGGAAATTTCATTGTGGTTGCAGCTGTCAACCTGCCAACATGGGGTCCCCTTTCGTTATCCAGTTGGTTAGACAGTATTCTGGCCTTCCCTATATCATGTTACAGTGTTAAGCGGAATTTCTCTCTATTCTTTGTTACCCTTATCTATATTTAGAACTAGTTACCACTAAAGTAATCACATGACCTCTTGAACATTATCCACTTTCTCTTGGCCTTCATGTATGTTCTTACAGAAATAGGGGTGTTATGTGTTTCATTTTGCATGTAGATGTTCCCTCAAAGTCTCATGAATTCACAGGTAGGGCTTTTTGGAAGTGGCTGACTCTAGGGTTTATTAATACGGATTAGTGATGTATGGTAACTACATTAGTCCACTGATTAATTTAGCACAGTTCTGTGTGTGGATAAGGGGAAGGCCTCACTCTGGGTGTAGGTGGCAGGCTTTTATCCTGGATTGAAAAATAGTGAAAGGGAGGTTGGTTGCTCAATGTTTTCTGCCTACCTGCCATGGACTGCTTCTCTGCATGCCACCCTGCCTTGAAGCAGGCTGTCTATGGACAGAAATCTTGAAAACTGAACTAAAATAAACCTTTCTTACTTTAACTTATAGATGTTGGATGCTTTGTCCCAGCAATGAGAAAGTAAGACACAATGTATCTTGTATCCTATGTGTCTGCAAACATACATTTACATGATATGTGTAAATTGTCTTTTGTGGAATGCACTCCTTGCCATGTCAAAGTGGCCACCTTCATCTTTGATGATCTTTATCACTGCAAAAACTTTAAGAGCTGGATGTGTAATGCAGTGCACACTTACAATGCCTGCCCTCTGAGGGGGCTAAAGCAGGAGGATCATAATGTCAAGCCAACCTGGACAACTTAGCAACTTGATAAGAATCTGTCTCAGAATTTTGAAAAATAAATAAAATGCAAAGGGTTGGGGATGTAGCTTAGTGTGAGGGCCTTCGGTTTAGTCCCCAATAGTGTGTGCACACACACACACAAACAAACACACAAACACACAGAAGTCAGTCACAATTGATTAAGTGTGTTGTTGCAAACAGTGCAGTTATTAAACACATAATGAACTGTAGATACCTTTATCTTTATTCTTCTTGAGCCATTACTGTAATTATGCTTGAAATATGAAAATATTTAAGATGTTTCATTTGTGTCCACAAAGTAAAGCAGCAAGTTCACCAAAACAAAACTGTTTTTGCTATCTGACAAGAAGCCAACTCTGTGTTCTCATCTTAACCCGAATAATTCCCAATGGTCCTTTTCCAGATATCATTACATCCAAAGTTAAGGTTATCCATGTGAGTTGGGGGGAGGGGGAGTATAACTATACAGTCCATAAGAATAAATAGACTACTGAATTTATTTTATCCTGTAGTATTTCATTTTGTTTTATGAGCTGCATGAAAATGACAAAGCAGGTGGTTTAGTTATGTAACACCATGACAAAGACCAAGGAATGAAATAGAATGAATACTTTATAGCCCTGTTTCAATTCATCATAGCAGAATTTTTCCCAGAATACAAAAGAACTGAGAGTGTTTTGCTGCTTTTGTAAAAATCAAATCTCCTCTCATATAGGAGTGGGCTTTTGTACTGTGCAATTTCACACCTAAAATATGAGGCTTCAAGGTTGGTCAGGGTCATGCGTTTGACTTGTAGCTTTGCCTTTTCGATGATGATTTCTGGAGAACATTTCTGAGACCACAGCTGGTCAGACAATCCCATTGCAATGAGATGTCATCTCCAACAAGCCGAGAGTAACAATCCCGGTATGTCTAAGGCAATAAGAGAGACCTTGGGATTTCTAGCAAGAATAAAAGGAACTGAATTAGAATTTTAAAAGTAGAACTAGAAAGATTTCTACCTGAGGGTGATAGAAGTAATTCTGATAAATTTGGGGTGTGGTCAGGGAACTATTATGCTGAGGTTATACAAATAAAAAGTAAAGTAAATGATGTTGCTGGTCCTGTTTTTTAAGCCCTTATAATTGTCTATGAGATAAAATACAATCTAGAGGAATAGATCATCAGTTCGCTGGAAACCAGTAGTGCATGTCTTACTGTGGATTAAATGAACAATAATGGCTATAATGACTTATAAGAAAATTAAACCTAATAGCAGAGCCTCCAAGCAGATACTAAGACATAGGGGGTCATGTGCATAGCTGTGCTGTCAAATGAATTAGGCGTGCTATGTCCTTATGCTTTCACAAGAGTTCAAAAACCAGTGAATGCTCTACTCCTTAGTATAACCCAGAGCATCTACTCTGTGCGCTTAATTGGTATGCTATGATCAGATCTCTCTTGATTGCACCCCTAGGGTGTAATAGGAAGCAGGCTTCACTTTAGTGCCTTTCATCGTAGAGGAAGTAAACTGCTTTACAGATAAAAAGTCATACCTAGACTCAATATTGACATCAGTCACCCTTTGTGACTTCAGGGCTCATCAGCAATGCACAACTGTTTTAAAATAAAGCAAAGAGTCACATGCAAAGAGTCACATATATAACTGAAACTACAGGGATAATGAGAAGTAAACAGCAAGAGGTTGCATTGCCTTGAGGATTAAACCATAGATTTTTTAAAAAAAAGCAGGAATCTAAAAGAAACCCTATCAAAGAAGTTTAGGGATAGGGAAATTTTCAAAGCAATAAAACTAAACAACTGGTGTCACAAAACATTTCATGCACCAAGATAATTCAACTGACTTTAAGCCAAGTGAAATGCAAGGCATTAAATGAACAACTATTTCCCATGCTTGTCCAAGTCAAAATGTGGACCACCTGAACATTCCCCACTTTACAATAACAAAATGAGACTTAGATTTAACTATGGTCAAGAAAAGTGTCTTTATCATCTTAAATGCATCATCAGGGATTAATTTCATTGCGACTGTAGTTGAAAAGGTTATGGATTCAAGAACACTGTAGTATACAGCACTAGTCTCATATCATGCAAAGTTAGACATGTACATAACTGAAATTACAAATATTCAAGAGAACATGTTTCAAGTCTTTTCTCTGAAGGTGTTTTACATTGAGAATGTATATTTTAAATATTTATTTGTGTTTTTAAATTGGCAAGACAACTAGATATTAGTGCAATAAATGTAATGTTATGATCATGGTAAAATTCATAAAACCCTCTAATCACGTTATGTAACATGTCTGTCACTCACTTTTCATGGTGGGAATAGTAAGAAAATATTTTAATGATCTTTGGAAAAATATTATTATAAAGTATGGTCAGCATAAAGTGCAAAGAATCCCTAAAAAGTATCCCTTCATTCTGTCTGAAATCTTATATTATTTGATCAATGTCCTACTCTCCCTTATTTTCTCCCTCTCTCCACCATTATTCAGCAACCAGGCCTTAGAGTATGAAATTAACCTTTTAGGGTGCATATAGAATAAGGTCATATAGCATTTGTCTTTCTATGTTTGGCTTACATTCCCAAAGTTCTTGAAAGATATATCATGAAGATATATCTGTATGTTATGGTTATCACAGCATTATTCAATAATCAAGAAACACAAGCAACCTAAGAATATATCAGTGGATAGAAAGATACTGAAAATGTGGTCTATATAAACAATGGAATGCCATATAGGTATCAAAAAGAAGGAAATTTGTCATGTGAAAACAAGATAAAACTGTAGAACATTACACTAAATGAGGAAATATTATTTTAGTTGAATTCTTTATTGGTACATTTTATATACAGATCACAATCACACTCGACATTGGGAAATTTGTATCAGTATATGACATGAGTTAATTCTCATTTTTAGCCATATCCCTATCCATTCTACAACCCTCCCATCCTATATAAATATGCTCTCTTTTATTAAAAAAATCATATTTAGGGGCCAGAGGGTTAGCTCAGTGGTTCCAGCGCCTGCCTCGCAAGCACAAGGTCCTGAGTTTGATCCCCGGTAACCACATACAATGCTGAACGTGGTGACTCACGCCCACCAGCAATCAATACCACATACCACAGTACCAGGCGTGGTGGCTCACACCTGTCATCCCAGCACTCGGGAGGCAGAGACAGGAGGATTGCTAAGTTTGAGGCTTGCCTGGGCTACATAGTGAGCTCAGAGCTAGCCTAAACTACAAAGCCAAACCATGTCTCAAAAAAAAAATCATATTTATTCTTTCCCCTCATTACTTTCTCAAACCCCTTTCCCTTTGAATATTTCTTATTTCACAAAATCTATCATACATTCTAGAACTCATTTACATCTACAGGTTCTCATACCAGAGAAAAGATATAAAGCCACTGTGATAAAAACTGCATGGTAGCCAAGAAACACATGAAGAAATGTTCAACATCACTGGTCATTTGAGAGATGCAAATGAAAACAACACTGAGATTTCATCTCACTCCACAAAGAATGGCCACGATCACAAAATCAACCAACAATAAATGCTGGCGAGGCTGTGGGGAGAAAGGAACCCTTCTCCACTGGGAATTTAGATTGGTGCAACCATTGTAGAGATCAGTATGGAGATTCCTCAGAAAACTAGAATTAGAGGTCCCATTTGACCCTATTACCCGGCTAGGGATTTACTTGAAAGAATTAAAAGAATCATATCATAGAGAGACATGTGCACACATGTCCATAGAAGCTCAGTTTGTGATAGCTAAATCTTGGAAACTATCCAAATGCCCATCAACTAGAGACTGGATAAAGAAGATGTGGTTTATCTATAAAATGGAGTATTACTGTCCTGTAAAGAATAAATGTGAGTCGTTTATACTAAAATGGACACACCTTGAGGACACAATAAAGTGAAATAAATAGGACATAGATATGTAAATACCGTAGCTTTTCTCTGGTAGGAAATATTATTTTTATCCTCTGCAAAGATACCTTAAAATGAGTTATCAACAAACTAAGTTTACTGAGAAATTATGAGAACTATTTTTTAATTGATGACTTAATGACTAATCATTTTATGATGCTTAATTTCTTTTACATATTAAATGTCATTAGCATTGTTCTAATACTCCCATTTATATCACAAAATTTCATAACAAAGCTTTGGTCAGTCTGTGGTTCTTGAGATAAACTTTTTCCATCTATGTCCATCTGTAAATGGTGACTAAAAATGTAATCATTTTGGAAAACATTTTATATAATGTGAAATATGGAATAAAAGAACAGTAAGACTTTATGAATAAAACCTTTATAGCACAAGAACTAGGAGAAAGAATCAACAAATGGGATCTCATCCTACTAAAAAGCTTCTGTACAGCAAAAGAAGTCACTAGCACTGCTAAAAGACAACCAACAACATGGGAAAAAAATCTTTTCTAGCTGTTTATTACACAAAGGGCTATTATCTAAAATATATAAAGAACTCAAACAGATCAGCCTCCCCAAGTTTAAAGACCCAATTCAAAAATGGCCATCTGAAATGAACAGACACTTCTCAGAGGCAGAAGTCAAAGCAGCTAAGAAGCATATGAAGAAATGTTCAACATCACTGGTCATCAAGAGATGCAAATGAAAACAACACTGAGATTTCATCTCATTCCACAAAGAATGGCTGCTATTACAAAATCAACCAACAATAAATGCTGGCGAGTCTGTGGGGAGAAAGGAACCCTTCCCCACTGTTGGTGGGATTGCAGACGTGCAACCATTGTGGAGATTCCTCAGAAAACTAGGACTAGAGGTCCCATTTGACCCTGCTATACCCCTGCTAGGAATATACCCAAAGGAATTTTAAAACTCACATTGGAAAGACAGATGTACACCCTTGTCCATAGTAGCTCAGTTCGTGATAGCCCAATCTTGGAAACAACCCAAATGCCTATCAACTGGAGACTGGATAAAGATGTGTTGTTGTTGTTGTTGTTTTAGTGGAGTATTTTCCTGCCATAAAGAATGCCAAGATTCATTCATTTATATGCAAATGATACACCTGGAGGACACACTAATAAGTGAAATAAATAGATCACAGATAGGCAAATACCAGATCTTCTCTTTGATATGAAAACCTGTAGATGTAAATGAGCTCTAGAGAGTATGACAGTTTTTGTAGAATGGGAAATTTCCAAAGGAAATTTGGTGTGGGAATGTAATGAGCGGAAGAAATATATATGATTCTGAAAGAAAATAAAAGAACATGTATAAAGGGGGTGGGGAAGGATGTGGGTAAAAATGAGAATTAACTTGTATCACATACTGGTACAAATTCCCCAATGTTGTGTGTGATTGTGAGATGTATATAAAATGTACCAATGAAGAATTCAATTAAATAAAAAAAGAGAACCTCATGCTTTTAGATTGGAAGGTCTAATTTGTGGATTCTTTAATATCTGGTCAATCAAAATTATCTACTAATTGTCTCATCTGATCCCCAGTCTTTACCTAATCGCTCCTAGTTGTGTTTCACACTTTTAAATCACTGCTAACTGGGCTGCATAATTCATGCCAAAGAAGTTGACATAGCCAAAGGCTTGTCTGGGCTTTGTCATCATTTTTTTTTTCTGTTTTAAAGTTCAAACCAAGTCATTCTTTTTTTTTTGTATTCTCTGTAGTAAATATGAAATATGTGTTCATAATATTAAGAAGAGCATGCCTGTGTTTAGCAGGCTCAGTTCAATGGATCAGTAGGAAGCCATTTTGCTAATCAGTCTTCCCCTCTGAACTTTTCTCCACTTTCAGCAGTAAATTAAAATGTAATGAGATCTTCACCATATTCTTCTGCCAATATGAAGGAGCTGTCAGGCAATAAAGCATATCTATTTTAACTATTATCACAAATGCCATATGTAGAATTTTAATTTTATTTTAATTGTTTTACCCCCAGATTCAGGAATCAAATTTCTTTCAAGAATAATCTTTGTATGATTATGGTTTGGCTTCATGTTTTAGCCTGTATATAGGCCTTGTTACAATAATTTTTGCCAAGAAGTGTGTATGAAATGTTGTTTAATTAAACAGATATAGTTCTATTCACACAGAGTAAAGAAAAACAGAGTTTTACATGTAAGATTTGTATTGTGCTCTACTTGAATTTTCTGGGCTTTAAACATTGTATCATCCAGTGAAAAGTAACGTTGTAGTAACAACAGCAGCAGCCATGAAACTGAAAGGCACTGAATGAATTCAGACTTGATATATTTTTTTAGACTTCCACAGAATTTTTAATTGAAAATTAAAATTCATTGTCAAGTAACCACTGCTCACTCACCATATATAAGTCACTAGGTTAGAAACTTGAGATTCAATGGATATTATTCAATATCAGTGAGAAAGTAACTAATTTGTGGGACAAAAATATTACAAGCAATAGTTATGCATAAAGTTACAGATTTTTATTCTCTCCATAAACAAAGTAGATAGCAAAAGGAGCTCTAAATTCAGACGGGGCCACTTTGACACTGACCTAAATAGTAGTTGCCCATTATGGAATATAAAATAGATGCAGGCACTTTATTTGCTAGTGTTCTAGGAGGAAGGAATTCGATGTCTTTATTTAAAAGTTTGCAGCTAGAGGAGGTGAGCTTGCAGTCTTGGTAACAGATTCCTTAAAAGAATTGTATGATCCCAGCTATACATTTTCTGGGTATTTTTCCAAAAGAGTTAAAGACATCATACAACAATCACCCATATTTGGTTATGTTTATAACCATGCAATTTGTAATAGCTAAATCATGGAAAGAGCCTGTATGGATATCACTAGATGAACAGATAAAGAAAATGAAGTGAGAATTAACTTGTGTCATATACTGGTACAAATTCCCCAATGTTATGTGTGATTGTGAGATGTATATAAACTGTACCAATAAAGAATTCAATTTAAAAAAAAGAAAATGAGGTGTACACAGCAGGGTACTACACAGCCAAGAAGAATGATGGGCTTCAAACATCTGTGGAAAATAAATGTACTTACAACCATAATTCTTAGTGAAATAAGTCAAAAAGAAGTTTAAATATCTCATAGTTTTTATTCCATGAGACCCTAAATATAAATAATTTAAATAGCAAAGTAAGAGTAGGAAATAAGGAGATGGACTTTGTTGAGATGAGGAGATCTGGGGAAAAAGGGCAAAGGGTAAAGCACTGGCGAGTAAGGAAAATTTTAAAATGTGATACCCACACGTACCAATTCCACAAGATGAATGTAATTACTATTTTGGAAATATGTATCATTAATGAAAATGCTCCTGGGAAATAATTATAGTCAAAGGTAAGTTTTGAAATAAAGTAAGACAATTTATTTTAATTAATAATGAAAGATTTAATTCCTCCATATTTAAAATAATTATACCAGCATGAAATAATGTTAACATTTTTGTTTTAAATTTATAGAAAAATGCATAGTATGAAAAGTTACGGATAGTATTCATGGTATTAAACATTTGAATTAATGTGAAAAGGTAATCATTACTCTCACTACATTTCTTTTATAAAGGAAAAACTATATAAAAGATGAGCAAGTTTGCAGTTTGAGATTAATTTTTTTCTTTAAAAATGTTGATACCCAAAGTAGTTGCATTAAACTATGGAAAAAAACTTATCTTCAAATTCTTACTTCTTAAAGTACAAGGTCTGACAGGCAATTGGCTGTTTAGAACTTTCAAAATACATTACTAAATACAATTTGCAAATGTATCCATTCTTTGAAATACAAATTTTAAGTATGCTTTTGAAACTGTCTAATGAGAAACTGCCTAGCTTAGCAATAATATTCATCAAAGACTATATTCCACATAGTTGTGTGTTAAATATCAGCATTATCAGGAGCTATTTCTAAAAATTTCCATGAATGTTTTATACCTTTCAGTAGCACTACAACATAGAAAAAAACTGAAATCACAGCCATGTAGAATAAAGTAAGTTTGTATATTAATACAGTGTAGCTGTAATGTGCACAGCAAAGTGACAGATGAATGGAAAAGATGACTTATTGAGGTATCTGTCATATTTTTCCTTTACTTTTAACTATTATATATCTTTCTAGCAGATTAAAAGTATTCCACTCTTAATTTTTGGCTTTAAGGATAAGCATAAGTGAACTCTTAAGTATTAACATATCACTGTATGGATACTTTGTTTATAAAATATGTTATATTTTGACTAATCTTTGTATTAAGTTTTAATAATATGTCACATAAACATTAATAGGACAAGAGTTTATATTATACAATTTTTAAAAGAGCCATAGCGAAATATGTGACCAAAATAAATTCCTTCTAAGCAGGCTTTACACACACACACACACACACACACACACACACACACACACATGCACACTCTTTCATTCACTTACATGTGGATATTTTCTTTGCTGATATAATAACAATTTTCACATAACCTATCTTGTAACCATTTAAAGATCACAAATAAAACATTTATAAATGTGCATGTATAGCAACAAAACACAAGATGGTTTAGAGAAAAATATTCATGAGAAGGCTAGGCAGAGACTGAAATCACTTTAGTCCATTAAACACATGCCACATATAAAAATTCTTAAGCACCAATAAATCAGTGCAAATATATTACAAAGGAAAAGTAGGCAACATACATGTTCCTGGCTGTAAATGGGCAGATTATTTACTATATCCCTGACCTAGGATTAACACAAGGTACTAGTTTGAAGTGTTATAAAGCAAATAGGTCAGTATAATTCATTAAGTGATCTTGCAGCCTAAATAATAAGCCATTCCGTATATGCATAATAAAACCTTTCCCTTTTGTAAAATACAAAAGTGATAGCAAAAGATTATATTTGCAAAGATGGGAAAAACACACATCTCAGATCTTAAACCTTTATTTCAAGAAGTACCATACATTGAGGAAGGGGGAAAAAAAAGGAGAAGCATGACTGACGAAGGAAAACAACTTCAAATTAGAAAATTTCTGGGGTGTATATGCCAGGGAAATTTCCTAAACTACAAAAAGAAAACTAAAACAATCGCATTTATTACCAACAATAAATGGATTACATGCTAAAAGGTAACTGAGGGTAGGTTAACCATGTAAATGAAGAGCATTTATATCAACATGTGTAACAAAGCAAAATTGCTGCTGAGGCTTTGATGAGGGGGAAATAACACCATAAAGTTAGCAAACAGGTGGGCTGAGTGCTGACCGCACTGTGGGTGGACTTCACTGCACGTTACGTAAGAAGTTAATCTATGGTCATTGAGAAAATGAACAACCAAAGGATTATTTTCTCAGAGGAAAAATATATAACTATTGCAAGCTAAATACCTGCTCAGTGATTTATGATGATGACCCCAAAATGATCATTTAAAACGCAGGCCCTCTCTAAATGATAATCTACACTATTCATTCATTCATTCATTCATCTAAACCTTTGTCGATGGCACTTGCTTGTGGGTAAGAAGTGGAAATGAAACAGCTTCTCTGCCTTGTCTTGCAATCAAGCGGGGAGGCAAATACAGTACACCTTTCACTAGACTTCCTGACTGGAAGCCTGGACTCTCCTGCATTTTTCATGAGTCATCTGCTCTACTGGGCTCTCCTCCCAGGTCTAGCTCACATATATCCATTTATTTTCTTCTTCCTCTGACCTGAGTCCATCAATACGGATTCAAAAATTCTTAATTATCCCATCCTTCCTGCTCGGCACAGATTTACTTTTCAAAATATATCTCTCATTTAACTAACTTACTGATTAGAGTGATCACATGACCTTTATCGTGATCATCACTTATCTTTCTATTTGCACGTCCCTTTCTATTTGCCTCTGTCCCCAATGGCAGAATAAAACACCTACTTTTATAATCACATTGAGCAATCTAAATTCTCATATGGCATAGTGAGCTCCATTGTGACTGAGCTTGACATATATTCCCAGAACACCTTTCCTAGACATAAGGTTAGAAAATATTTCTAATATTTAAATGTCAATATTTAAAATATAATCCCCATGCTCCATGATAAACTGACTTCCCCTCAACCACTCACACAGTGCTGCAGTTGCCAATTTTCTTTGGCCAACACTATATAATGTGTTCACAGAGAGTTCCCGACACTATATATTGTTTACTATACCCCTCTCTAGGACCTAAAACACATTACTTAGAAATTCTTAATCAATGACTTTGACATGGAAGAAAACTCAGATAAATGAGTAAATAAATGCATGGATGACAGTTGTGCGATGTAGAAGGATTATTTCTATGCTAATGCTATGCACAAAGAAATGTGTGGGGAAAATGCAGGATGCCAACAACAAATAAATGGCCAATATGGCTTTGAAAGCAGCATAGCTCGTTCTATCAATTTTTAAGTGCATAGCCTCTGAAATGACGTATCACTTCCAGAATGAAAGACTTTAATTCAAAGAATCACGAGCTTGTCGCACCATGATACTCTTCATGCTGCAGAATGTTTTATAATGATGAGGAAAGGAAAACCATTAAATGATATATAGGATTGAATCTATAATGATGATACTATACCCATATTACAGAATACTACTGATACTCAACGAACTGCTAAAATTTCATAATTTTACACAAGGATAAACTGTTTTAAGTGGAAAAAAAACAGGAGGAGAATATAAAAGGAGTGACCTCAAAATATAGTGAATGCTGTTGCCATGTGCCATCCAGTGGCAAGATAGAGGTCATCGGGTAACACATCAGACATTAATAACAGTGTGTAACACGTTTCCCCTTGTGTAGTACATTCAGTAGGTTGTCAGCCATGGTTGAAAGGTGTGTCTTACATTGTGTTATAAATCATGAAACATGAACAGTGCTTTTCTTGGTGTTACATAATCATCCTTTAAGATTCTACGCTTTTAAAAAACAGGATCACAGAAGAAAAACCTCAGAACTGTGGTTATGCTCTTAAAAGCAAGGTTCATAATTCTCAAAAGAAATTACTTGGTTCTAGTACAAAAAATAGCGTGGCAATCAAGGTCTAGCATCAAGGCGATGTAGATCATGCCTTTTGACCTTAATGGGACTGTGCAAGTTGAGTCTGTACTCCAGAGCACTACAGCAAACTGTGGGAACTGGAAAAGCTTATTACAAGAGCATGTAAAAGACAATGTGCAAAGAAAATAGCCTGAGAAATGGACAAGTTGTTTCGTTATGATGAGAACCCTCCATTTCACACACTGCACATCACTGGTAGGTCAATTTCTGCCAAGTAAAAACATACAGTTTATGCTCGTTCACCTTATTCATACGGTCTTGCCCTATGTCACTTCTTGTTCCTCCCCAAAATCAAAATTGTCACATCCTGAATCGATTGGAAATACGGGCCTTTCAAGATGAGTGCAACCAAAGCAGTCATGAAAGGACTTTCCAGAACTGCCTCAGAAAGTGACAAGAACCAGTGGCATAAGTATGTTCGAAGAGAAGGGAGGTGTTGTAGGGAAACTAATGGCAATGTGTCTTAGTGTAATAAAATTTTGAAATTTAAACATTCACTATAGTTTTATCATAGTTCCTAAATGAAATATTATCATGTGTGCAGAAGCGTAAATATATGTCTGTACATTTGTATAAGTAGAGTATATTTTAGGAACCACATATTAAATATCTATAAATGCTGCCTGCTTCTGGAAAACTTAGTTGAAAACCAAAATATCACTGAGGTTTAAGAAACATGCACATACAATTTGTGGATTCTTTATCCCTTGTATATATTAACTGAAAACAATCATTAATAAATAAGTAAATTAAAGAAGTTATAGACATGTCTCCTAAAAAGATGATGGCAGGCCTGCTGTTCCAAAGATTACACAAGAGTTCAAATAAATGAGAATAAGAAGAAAAGCATTCAGAGAAAATGATTCATATATAATAAAGATGCGACATGGGGAAAAACTTTTGCATAATTAAATATACACATACACTCACACACACACACAACTGGCGAGGTGCAAGGAGAACGTGACACAGAAGAAAGTTAAGGTCTAGGACGCAAGAAGGAGGCAGGGACTAGATTATGAAGGGCCTCCTGTACCATGGTAAGGAGTTTATTTTTATCATAAAAGCTATAGGGACACATTAATGTTACAGTTCCCAAGCCTGGCTGCACATTATAGTCACCCAAGGAGCTTTTAAAAAAATGCTAACTCTCTGGTTCCCATGTCGAGAGAATCTCTTTTAATTGATCTTGAATAATCTTGCTTATTCTAACATAGAGAAGATCATGAACTGCAGTGTGAACAGACTTGAAGTAAACCACATGACCCAATTAACACTGAAAGGTGAGGGCAGACTGCGACAAGTGTTGAAAGTGAATTGTTGGAAACTTGAGGTACATAGGAGTTCTCAAGATATTACCATTACAATATTAAAAGAGAAGATTGGAAGACTTCAAGTAAAGTTAGGTACAAAGGATGAGATGGAAAAAAGAAGGCATTCACAGGTTTTGTGCAGGTGGAGCATGTAGAAGACAATGCATCGGCCTAATTGCACATGTGGCTCAATGTCTGCTTCTGAGATTTTGCAGCTGTGTGACCATAGACAAGTCACTTAATCTCTCTGAGTTTCAGCTTCCTCAATCATAAAACTAAAATAATGAAACACATGGAGCTATTTTAGTGTTATTCCAGGTAAGGAAAGAAATAACTGATCACAGTAGCAAAGACATAGCAAGCCCTCAACAACGAAGAGCCACAGGAAACTGGAACTGCAAAAGACAAAAAAAGGTCGAACTCGGCTTCCATAATCCCTATATAAGCTTTTCATTAAAATATGAAGTATTCAGAGAAAACTATGCAAGTCATGAATGCACAGCTTGATGAATTTGGGCGAAAAAATCAGCCATTTAACCAAAAGTAGATTAAAAATGAGAATATTATCAGAACTTCCTATTGCCTTCAACTAATATCTCCCAGGATTTTTGTTTGGCCCACTGATTTGAGAAACACCTTTCACCAAAAGAAACATTATAAGAAGTGTGGTAGACATGGCAGATGTAATTTTAGATAAGTGAAGACAAAAGTCTGGGGCACATTGTAATGAAATATTTTGGAAGGTATTAAGTAAGACACAGTGTAAGAGTTTAGATACTGAACTGGTAGGTACAAGTATTTAATCAGCATTCAACATAAAAATGGTACCTCCTATTGTTTATTAAAGGGGTACAATTCAAATGACTGATCATCATACATTATTTGCCTTGCTTGAAAAGTAAGACAAAGAAAAATTTCACTCTTGCTAAGTTCAAGTGTTCCTACTTAAAATGATTTTTAAAACAGTTAAAATATAATATTATATGATGCCTTGTTATAAGAAGACACATTAGTGATTATATATACAGCAATATTTTGCTTTCCAAATAAATTAAGAATACTGTATACATTTTAAGATCATTTCATAGGGATGAGAAGGGAGCACAAACTACATGAGATTCATCAATTTATGAGGTTTTAATTGGCCACAAGAGACAAATATTATACTACACCCCTTGGCAAGGAGTCTCTGATGAAAAGATTCTAAATAACATAATGTCTTATCTCCTTAGTAAAAATTGAAATGTGTAGTTAAGAACAATGAGGGTCAGAGATTTAGCTCAGTGGTTCTAGTGCCTGCCTAGCAAGTGCAAGGTCCCTGGTTCAATCCCCGGTAACCACATACAATACTGGGCGTAGTGGCCACGCCCACTGGCAATCAATACCACATACCACAGTGCTTGGTGTGGACAAATGCCAGGTGTGGTGGCTCAAAGTTGTATGTAATCCCAGCACTCAGGAGCCACAGGCAGGAGGACTGCTGAGTTCGAGGCTTGCCTGGGCTACATAGTGAGCTCAGGGCCAGCCTGAACTACAAAGCGAGACTCTGTCTCAAAAAAACTAAACAATAATATTAATCAAAAAAAAAAAGAACAATGAGGGCCGGAGGGTTAGCTCAGTGGTTCCAGTGTCTGCCTCGCAAGCACAAGGTCCTGAGTTTGATCCCCAGTAACCACATACAATGCTTGGCGTGGTGACTCACGCCCACCAGCAATCAGTACCATATACCACAGTGCCAGGCCTGGTGGCTCACACCTGTCATCCCAGCACTCAGGAAGCAGAGGCAGGAGGATTGCTGAGTTTGAGGCTTGCCTGGACTACATAGTGAGCTCAGAGCCAGCCTGAACTACACAGAGAGACCGTGTCTCAAGAAAAACAAACAAACAAACAAAAAACAAAAAAAACAATGAAACTTTGTAACTAGTGCTGTTTTAGAAAAGGTATATGTAAGATATGGTTAAGTTCTTTTATTCTTCGGGTCTCAGCATAAATATCACCTCTCCAGCACCACCTAAACTAATGTCAGCTTCTCTACTCACTTTTTGTCCTCTCTTCCTTGACAGAATTCAACATGGTATGAACTGTATGGTTAGTTCATGAACTCTCCTTAATCCAGTGTCTCCAAGCGTTCTACCTCACCTGTTTTGCAGCAGAGTTAGTGCTTCTGTTTTAATATTTAGGTCTCTAACCCACTTTGATTTTACTTTAGTATATGGCAAAAGAGATAGATCTAGCTTTAGACTTTGGCAAGTTAAAGCCCAGTTTGTCCAGCACCTTTTATTAAAGAAGCTGGTATCTCGAAATTAACCAGCAACAAATGCCGGCAAGGCTGTGGGGAGAAAGGAGCCTTTCTCCACTGTTGGTGGGAATGTAGACTGGTGCAACCACTGTGGAGATCAATGTGGAGATTCCTCAAAAACTTGGATGAGAGGTCCCATTTGACCCTGCTATTCCCCTGCTAGCTATGTACACAAAATAAAAGATTCATATCACAGTGTAATATGGTCATAGAAGCTCAGTTTGTGATAGCTAAATCCTGGAAACAACTCAAATGCCCATCAACTGGGGCCTGGATAAAGAAGACGTGGTTTCTCTATAAAATAGAGTATTACTCTGCCATAAAGAATGATAAGTTTGAGTCATTTATATTCATATGGACATATCTTTGGGGCATACTCATAAGTGAAATAAGTAATTACAGATCTGTAAATATATCTTTTCTCTGGTATGATATCTGAACATGTAAATGAGCTTTAGAATATATGGTAGATACTGTGAAATAGAGAATTTTCATGAACTGTAGAAATCATCCCTGAAAGTAGAGCCATTAGAAAATATTCAAAAGGAAATCAGGTATAAGGGTAAGTAACAAGAGGAAGAAAAATATGATGGTAATAAATAAAAGGGAAACAAGGCTTATGTAGACAGGGGCAGGGAATTGTAGGGTATGTGGGGGAATGGGAAAAAATGAGAAATTGTGTCATATACTGGTACAAATTCTCCATATTGTGTGATCATGATGTGTATATATAATGTACCAATAAAGGTTAAAATAAAAAAGTATATGGTTAGGCTTTTATTAATCAGCTTATTGACTGTCCTTCCCAAAGATTCATCTAAAAATCTGGTCCATAGTCATTTCATTCATCACCATATTCTCAGTACCCAGAAGTGTAAAATTATTATAGTAATTATCAATCTTGACACCACTAGCATTTCATATGAAATAAATCTTTATTACGACAGATTCTCCTGTACAGTGTAGAGTTTTTAGTAGCATTCCTGGTCTGTAGCAACTAGATAACCACCTTTCCCCTCAGGCAGAATGGAAACCGTGGTTGTCTCTAAATTATTTTCAAATATTATATATAGGACAAAATCATGCTTAACTGATAGTCACTGGATTACTCATTAAAGGAATGAACAAGGGACTGCATACATAAGTGAACTGAGGGACTATTTCATTGTTCAGGAAAGAGAAGAAAAATTAACAAACAAAAAGACGATCCTATTCAGACAACAGTAAATTAGTTTAGGCAGAAGAGGTGGAAAGCTTTTTACATTCTAGAGGTAGGAGAGAATTGGTCTTGCCTAAAGCTACAAAGCAAAGGTGAGTTTAAATTGTAGAGGAAGGCACAGCCTAGATATACAGGTCAAGGTAAAAGGATTAAAATTTACAATTGGTAGAATGAGGAGAGTTTTAATGCAGAGGTGACATGATTTAATTGACCTTTTTAAAGGTTACTCTAAATGCTGCAATTAGAATGGGGGGGCATAAGAGAGAGACCATCCACAATTCTATTTCAGTACTCCAAGAAGAAGACAATAACACACAAAAATGGAGAGGTTGAGGAGAGCCACACTAATTTGTAGGTTATGCCAAATCAATCTGCCAAATGAAATAGAATCTACATGAATATTACAATAATCAATAATTTATTAGAATGGATATATCTATATATCTATATAGAGTTTTACTGAGATTACATACATTTAAACAGAACTGAGGTAATGAATTTTTGACATACGAACATAAGATACTTATTTCCATTATTTCAATTGTATTTTTTTTTGAGACAGGGTCTCACTTTGTAGTTCATACTGGCCCTGAGCTCACTATGTACCCCAGGCAAGCCTCGAACTCAGCAGTCCTCCTGCCTCTGCCTCCTGAATGCTGGGATGACAGGCGTGAGCCACCCCGCCCACCACTGTGGTATGTGGTTACGAGGGATCGAACTAGGGAACTTTCACTTGCCAGGCAAGCACTGGAACCACTGACCTAAATCTCTGGCCCCTCAATTATACATTTTTCTTTCTGTAATTTTTTAAAAAAATTCTTTATTGGTACATTTTATATACAGCTTACAATCGCACTCAGCATTGGGGGATTTGTACCAGGATATGACACAAGTTAATTTTCATTTTTACTCATATTCCTACCCCCCCAAACCCCCACTCCCTATATACATATTCTTTCTTTTTCTTTCCAAATCATATTTATAATTTCCCCTCATTATTTTCCCTACCATATTCCCTTTGAATATTTCCTATTTTACAAAATCTAACCCTTCTACACTGTTGGTGGGATTGCAGACTTGTGCAACCATTGTGGAGATCTGTGTGGAGATTTCTCAGAAAACTAGGACTACGGGTCCCATTTGACCCTGCTATACCCCTGCTAGGAATATACCCAAAAGAATTTAAAAACTCACATTGGAAAGACAGATGTACACCCTTGTTCATAGCAGCTCAGTTCGTGAT
>PVIC010009670.1:0-45079 GCA_004025085.1 Thryonomys swinderianus
AAAAAAAAAAAAAAAAAAAAAATTCAATTAAAAAAGAAAATGTTGTACACTTGGAGTTACAGACTGAGGGTTCAAACTCCACTTCTTGCCCAAACTTACATCGTAACCGTGAATCACTTCAACTTCTACACTCTTTGATCCTCATTTCCCACCTGAAAAATGAACACAATGGTAAACTTTGCACTGTGGCTGCAATACCTGAGGAAGGACACGTGTGAAAGTTCCTCAACTAACTGTGCGACAGAAGCCATGTTGATAGAGAAAGCACAAAAATCACACCCTTTCTTTTCTTAGCACCCGTATCTCTGTCCTTTTGTGCTGGCCGAGACCATGAGCTGAGAGCAGAGTAACAGGGGATCAAGACTCCACCAATTCTTGTTTTGGGGCGAAGATGGGGCCATTGGAAAAACCTCTCTCATTTTTCCTCTCTGCTCCCATTTGGCAAGTAAGTTTCAAATTATTTTCTTAAGGCTCAGAAGAGCTATAACTCTGATAGTTAATGGTTTAAACCCCCTTTTCTTTCTTTTAGGAAGAAATAATTTGATAGCTGTAATTATTCCTGCAGACCCAATTATTTTCACAGAAATTAAATATATCTGTAGAAGTATTTTAATAGATCGATGTGTTCACAACACTATCAAAACCACTTTTTTTTCTGCTGTGTGGAAGAAATGAACAGTTGAGTGTCAGATTGCAAACTGAGGATTTGTTTAATGTTTACTGTGAGCAGGCCCATTTGCTCTCGGGAAAGCATAGAGCTGGACCACTTATACTCAACAAAACCCATGATTCCAATTAATCTATAGCCGTCCCCCAGGACTAACCCTGCACATATTGAGATATTTGTCCCAAAGGGAAAAAAAAGCTTAAACTATGAATGCACCTTTACCCAATGACTATTTATGTAAATATATCCTATGGAAATATGCACACAGAAACACAGTGGTTAGTATGACAACTGTATTCAGTGGAGCTTATTAACAGCCTTTTATAATCAAAGTCCTACATTCCAATACTAGAGAAATTCCATGAAATATAGATCATTTTATCCATTACATAGGATCAGTGACCATTTGCTGAGACTTCTCAACTCATTGTGAAGGTCCCAATAAGTTATGGTTTCAGATCCATAAGCACTTTACCCTCGACTGGCATTTTTCCCCGTTCCTATTTCACACTGCTTCCTGGGCAATGATAGAACCCATACCATAGAATTGTCTGGAAGTGCTAACAACCTATTAGAAAACGGAGACTTTAAAGGGATGTATTACCTTTCTTCGCTTACTTTTTTCCTCAGCTTCCATTGCATCAATGTTACCAATGCCTCAAATGTCACCACTAAATCACCAGAAAGTATTTTCCTAAAAATTTAACTGGAAATATCAATGCTGGCATTCCAACCTCCTTTTCAACAGGAGAAAAGTCCTCTCCAAAAGGGACCCATGCTGTACTTGTAAACCATGTATCAAGAGGCCCATGATCTGCCTGGTGGTGCTCTATATAACTTCTAGCCACAAAATAACCTTAGGTATTCATAACTGTGGTTGAATGGCAAGGGACAACTGAGGTCTATACTCTAGTAGAATAAGTCAAGAAGTGGCAGATATTAATCTGAATACAAATCACTATGAGGTGTGGGAAAGAGGTTGAAGAAATATTAGATGTAGTCTATATTCTCCTCAGATTTGTAACCAACTTGTGGTTTAAAAGGTGTTATTATCTACCTGTTTGTATTTCTATCTAGCTATCTATCTTAACCTCCTAACAATAGCTGTTTGTGACAGGTGCCACATGTTGTTTGTACACTGTGTTCTCAAATGCAGAAATACGTTCCCAGTTCCCACCACTAAATAAGTTTAAGCAGTTGCTTCTCTCTGCTACATGAGTTTAATGGTGATAAATTTGAACAAGACCTGTTTGTAATAGGCAATCAACCTACAGCAATGTTTTCCAGGCTTGGCACTGCTGACATTTTAGGTCCTATGGTTCTTGTTAGTGACAGGCTTTCTTATACATTGTGGAATATTTATTAGCATGTTTGTCTTCTACTTACTGATGCAAATAGCTTCTTCCTATCTGTGACAACCAAATAATGTCTCAAGATGTAGCTAAATGTCCTTTGGAAGACAAAAATAACCCCCATTGGGAATCCTTACATGAAATGAATCATTCTTTAGTGGATTGTACTTTGTCAATTTTTTGAACTCAAGCTAGTTTCCTCCAGAATTCCTTCTCAGGTTGGTGGCACCAAAACAGCTCCTCAGATTTCCACCCTTAGTGCTGAGCTATCCCTCCCAGGGGCTGATCTGACTTCCTGCCACAGCTTCAGAGTCAACACTAGACTAAGAGGGGGCAGCTTCTGTGGGTCACCTCTGCAGCACTTTCGTTTCTTAGACTGAACCTTAAAGACATTCTTGTAAGTGAGGACTTTAGATTGCAGTGACATTTTGGAAAAGAACTGGAAGATTTCTTTTCTTGTTTTGTTTTGGTTTGATTTGGGGTTTTTGAGACAATGTCTTACTTTATAGTACAGACTGGCCTTGGCCTCAAACTCACGACCATTCTCCTGCCTCAGCCTCCCAAGTGGTGGGATTATAGGCCTGTGTTACCATGCCTTTAAAGAACTGAAAAATTTCCCAACCCTTATTTAAATCCAGATAATTACTCTATGGCTTGTCATTACTTCTCTCTTCCCAGGAATTGGTTCAGAGCTGAGCACAACTGAATCAATTTAAGCCAGTGAGATTCAAGAAGAGGGTCACTTGGGGATTTTGGAGGTAAAAATCAGGCTACTTCCATTCAACTGGAAACACAAAAGTTTGCTGTGTCTGTTGCTGCTGGCATTCTTCAGGTTACCATATGGAAAACCTGCTTTAGGATAAAGGCAAAGCCAAAAATCCCAATGCCTAAAAATATCTTTGAACTCTACAACAGATAAACCTGGAGTCATCGCTATAGCTGAGCTTCTTTTTGTATTGGATAATAGATTTCCCTATGGCTTAGGCCAGTCTGACTGGAATTGATGTTATATTCTTAAAGTAACTTTGGAATTCATTTTAAACTTTAGATACAAGTTATTCTCATTTGTGAAAGATGACTTGACTCACCCTGGGATGAATCTGTTTCTTTTTGAAATGTATTACACTGTTGTAGTCATCTCAGAACTTGAAATCTAGATGTTCTTTGCTGGTTCTACCTGAGACCTTGAAAGGACTTGCCTGAGTCCTTTGTAGGAAGAGGAATCAAGCCTTGCTGGAAACATCCTAATGATCCACCTATCCTAACACTCTACCTTATACTCATAAGTGAAATAAATAGGACACAGATGTGCAAATATCATATCTTTCCCCCAGTATGAGGAACTGAAGGTGTAAGTAAGTTCTACAATGTATGATAGGTATAGTAAAATAGTAAGAAAATATTCAAAGGGAAAAAGAGGGGAGCAGTAAGAAAAGAGGGGAAAAATTGGATGTTAAAGGAAACACTTATGTATGTATATAGGGGCAGGGAATTGTGGGGGACAGGAGAATGGGAAAAATGAGAATTAACTCATGTCATGTACTGGTACAAATTCTCAATGTTGAGTGTGATCATAACATATAGGTAAAATGTACCAATAAAATCAATTTTTTTAAAAAAAGAAAAACAAACGACAAATAAAACCCAGCTAAGCAATCTCAGGAAATCCTGGCTTGTGTGGTCCCTCAGTTTAAGGACACCTGGAGGGTTTGGCCTATCTGCAGCTATCATCAACACCAAGTTCTGGACACCCTCACCAGCAAGAAACAAGGATCCAATGAGAGGACAGCCTAGCAAAACTCTCCATGAACTCTTAGGAATCCGCTTATCTGGGGCTAAGTTCTTAGCATAAACTCTAAGATTCCAAAGATGGATACCCTATTCTTTGGATATTGAGATAGGGTTTGTGGGATGAAGTAGAAGAGTCATGGGATGCTGCTGCTAACAGAAGGGGTCCAGATGCAGTGTGGTGAGAGTCCTGGCTGGATGGCATCGCCTCTGCACCAGAACACAGCTGTTTAACGCAATGCCCAGCCCTAAGCAATACCCTGGTCGTGAAAATGAAATCCAGATGGACGAACTAGTTCTAAAGCCTTGTGCTTTTGCCAGAAAGTGGGCAAGTGATGCATCTTCTCGACTTTCATCATCTCATCAATCAATGAGAGTATAAGAAGCTATCTTCGTGCCTAGGCCATAGGAGAAAGTGATTAAGTACCACTTTCTTTGTCCTCCCCTTCCCTACTCCATCCCTGCTTCAGTTGACCTCTCTGGCCCAGCGATTTCTCCTCCTGGAGATTTGTCAGGTCTTGCAGCTCAGCTGGTGATTAGTCCTGCCTGCAGATTCCCACACTCTTTGACAGTTGGATGTGCTCCTCTCAGGAAGAGCCTACTGTCCATGTTCAAAGCAAGCCAGGAACATTTCTGGACTTGTAAGTAGGGAGCCACATAGCTCTCAAGGCCAGAATGTCTCCCTTCTCAGGGGAGAGATGGAGTTGTCAGGAAAACATGCTTCAGGACACCAGTGGTGCCTTTACCATACATACATGTTCAGGCCACTTAAACCTAATGTTTCAAACCTGGTCACACCAATGATCTTCAAGTTCACTCCCAGACTAATGGCTTTCAAGAAATATGATATGCACATGGCTGTGATCCAGCAACCTTGAGCTTAATCCCACTCCAGTGTGGATTAACTGTGTGACTTCAGATAAGCCATTTCAGCTCAGTTTCCTCCGGCATCTAATTGGGGGATTATCTCACACCGTCTCAGATCCTGTATCATTTGGGGGCAGAGGTGGGATGAGTACATTATGAAAAGTTCCTTTCTCTAACCCGTTTCAAGGATTCTGTGTCTTTTAGACCAGATAATCCCATGAAAATCTCAGTTTCCTCAAGAGTCAAACAAAGTGTGCTGACCCCCAGCTCTGGGGGGTAGCCCATATTTGGTTAATTGAATATCATCATGTGCTTTGAAACTGTCCCTGCATTTCAAATAGCCTGTTTTTTATTAGGAAAAAATGTATATAATCATTCATAAATGTGCTATAAGAAACCAGCTGTCTGAAGACTATTTCTGCAGGAAGCCAATTGCTTAGGACTTGTGATATATCCTGCCACTTATGAAAAGATGCAAAAGGAAAAGAGAGAGAGAGAGAGAGAGAGAGAGAGAGAGAGAGAGAGAGAGAGAGAGAGAGAGAGAGCAAAAGAGATCAGAGGCACAAATACATTGACAGATGAAAAGAATAAATGTTTTTGTTGCGTGCACTATGCAGAGGTGTCACACACACCAAATGATGATGTAACTGCTAGGACAATGGCTGCAGCTGTTGCCTTTGTAAAGTGATCCACATTCCCACTCTAATAAGCCAAGCAACATGTCCAAGTCACTTGGTACAAGGGGGACAGCCTAGTCCTGTGCTGCCCGTGCACTGTGCCAGATGAAGCCATAATACAACAGGATCCAGCCCTAGGAAGAAAGATCCTCCCTATAACACACTGAAATCCCTTCTAAACAAGGCAAGCATACGAATCTGCTAGTGAACAGGAAAATTCCCCGGTAAACTGCCAAGGAAGAAGACAGGGTAAATATTCGACATGTCACTCGCATTTTCATGGGGAAGTATGACTTCGAGGAAACAGGAAGACATGGCTGGGCTGTATTCCTTCATTCATTTCACTGTCTGTTTGTACAAGTATTTCTTCAGTGTCCACTGAGAGATGGGCACCAACTGTGTGCTAGACAGATAGAGTGAGCTCAGCAAAGGAAGTAGGTAGTCACTGGACCAAGATGAAAACGAACGATTAATTTCCTGAAATTGTAATAACTTCTTTAAGAAAGAGCTGGGTACTCTGAGTGTAGATTATAGACAATCTTCTCTTTGAGAAGAGGCTGGAGTCTGTAAGCTTGCAATGACTATATACCCACTTTGAGTAATAATAGGCTTGGGAGCTAATACCCAGGGAATGAGAAATTCCATCGAGGATTTTAAAAAATCATCTTTTAACATTTTATTTGATAACATGTTCCTCTCACTGAATATTCGAAATTTGGCAGGGAACATGTCAGAATTATCTTCTCAATTTGGCAAGCAATAAGCGCTAAAAGTAATTGGGGAAATGGGGAAAATTCTTTCTAAAAAGAAAATTTCATTTTGTAAAATAGAAGATACACATCTCTACAGCTGAATAGGTTCATGTAGCAGCCAAGATCATGGGCTCTAGAACCAGACTGCCTGGTTTCCAGTCTGTCTGCACCACTGTATATCTAGAAGGTAACTTATTTAAACCGTCTGAGCTACCTTGCCTCATTTCCAAGATGGGAATAGGCTTATTATTTCCTCTGTAGGATCATTGTGAGGATGAAGTAATTAAGTATATTGCAATCATTCAAATAGCAGTCATACTGAATGCTCTGTTAAGGTTCCTGGTACTACTATTAGTTGAACCTAAATCTAGGGCTCTCCACTGGAACTAAATAATTAGGTCCCTCCTAAATTTTTTTTATTGCTATTATCTGGAAGTCATTCAGATTTTAGATCATTCCTTGATCTTGATCCTGGATCTCTGCTTCTTCCAGATGTGAAAATTTCTTGGCCCTTATGCAATCCTTAATTGCTTTCACTTGATCAGTTAGTTGTAAAACACAGCCAAATATATAATCCATCCATGAATGATCATCTTCTCCTTTCTCATGCTTTGACAAGAATGGTTTTGCTAAATTCGTCATCTTCCCCTGGGTCAAAAGCTGCATGGCAAAGGCACCCAAGATAGTTCCCTAAGCGACCTCTCATTGTGTGTTTTCAAATTTTTTTTTTTTTTTTTTTGAGACAGGGTCTCGCTTTGTAGTTCCGGCTGGCCCTGAGCTCACTTTGTAGCCCAGGCAAGCCTCGAACTCAGCAATCCTCCTGTCTCTGCCTCCCGAGTGCTGGGATTACAGGCGTGAGCCACCACACCCGGCTCATTGTGGAAGAGTTAAAGTTAAGCAAGAGACCGCTGCACCAAAATCTCCTGGACTTCACCCCAACCCGAGCCAGATGGTCCTCACCTTGCTCAGTGGACATGTGAACCTAACCCCTCTCCCAGTGACCTTCAAAGAACAGAAACAATTAAAATCCTCAGAAAGGTCAAATATAGATCCTTTGTCCTTGAAGATTGCAGCCAGATGTATTAAATCCCCAAATGAAAGCCAAATTCTTAGTAAAGTCAGGTAGATGATCATCAGTTGCTTGACCTTTAGCTCATGTGGTTCTGGGAGAATCAAGACATCCTTGACATCTTGACAACCGATGGAAGAAGAGTTGGTTGGATTTCTTGAGTTGAGGGTAGCAGTTTTGCTGAGTGTGATCATTTGTGTATTTCCAAGCTCCTCCATACAACCGGACTGTGGATTAAAACAGCTCTGAAGAAGCACAAGCGCTCTGGTTAATTGTGAATGTAGTAAACACAGTTCACTCCTGGAGAAACAGTTTGCTTCATATTCTCTGGGCAGGACAGGACAGGACAGGACAGGACTGAATATCGTGGGACAAGTTGAAGGAAAATCTTCTTTGAATCCTTTTGAAAGGACACATGAAAACAATTTTTCTCTCTTCTGTAAATCTCCATAATATTCCCATGTCTGTTCTTTACTTTCTCATTTCTTATTTCTTTCCCTCTTATCCTCCTTGCAATGTTGCAGGAGACTTTTCCCAAAGGGAGTCAGAGCAAGTCAGCTAATTAATTATTTTTGTCAACATTATTTCTAGAGCTGAACTCTGACCTCCTGGCAACCCTACAAAATATCTTGCTGGATTTTTCACTCACTCGAGAATGATACTGAGAAAAGGTGATTAATTGAAAAACAAGGAAAACCATGCTGTCTTGAGAGAGACCTACCATATCAAAGGCCTTTGGATCCAAGCTGTGGTGCACAGTGTTATTTCCCTCCTCATACAGCGTCCCAGGAGAACCTGCTATATCTTGTGACTTGGCAGGAAGTCTCATTCGGGTGAAGACTGCTTGACACCTTTGTGCTTGCTGCATGCAAGCACATGACTTTTACTCTTGGCTTGCCTCAACAAAGGAGGAGTTGTGCCAGATGGAACCGCTTACCTGTACCTAAGCAGGCTGGTGGTGAGGTGTGTCCATTGCTGGAGCTGTTCTGAAGAGTACCTGCAGCTTCCAAAGGATGATCAGAGACTTAGAGACTTTCTTCCAAAACACACTCCCTTCCCTCTTATCCTTAACTCATCCAGAAACACACACACACACACACATTTAATTTCTTGAGTCTTTTTGATACAAACTATTGTTGGGCATTTTTTTAGGTTTCCTATTTGATAAAATAAGTGAAACAACACACATGCCACTTATACAGAAACATTTTCTGTACAGGAATAAAAACTACAGCATCAAACCTTCCAACTCACCTCAAGCTCAAGGATGTGGTATCTTTTGTTGTTAGATGGAGCTCCACTCACACTGGGAAGTCATTGACACTCACCACTAGTGATAAAAAGATAAAGAAAATAGGGCAAATTTTACCTTTTCCTTTTAAGGAAGCATGCTGTCATAAAATGAGTATCCTTTTCTGCAGTCAGCCTGATGTCATGACCAACACTCATCCCATGGATAAAAAACTGGGTACATTTGAATTTCACTTTAATTGGCCTCTTGTACATTTAGTGTTTAATGACACTATCATAGGCCCGATGGGCCAAATTAACTTGCACACATGTGATACTGGTGTTACAACAGAGGACACTATGAGGCATTCATCCTTTCAGAAAATGTGCTTTTCACGTCTGTTCAGAACAGGATGTTTCTTATTACAGAATTATGAAATGGGAATCTTTTTCTCATAAATAATAGATGGACTCTTGAAAACTAAAAGAATATGATAGGATCCTGCTAGTGGAGCTGACATTTCCTTAGCAGAAGTAGCAAGACCAAAATTTTCTTTAAAAAATAAATCAGAATGCTTTGTGAAACTCTGCATATTTTTAATTCATTCCGCAACAGATAATTAGCTCATATATTTAAATTACTCTGCTGAATTCTATTCAGCATGTTTTTAAGGAGATCACGTGCTCTTTTATTTTTGTGTTAGTTCAGTCACTGATCCAGTACACAGAGTAAGCCCCCCGCACCTGCTGAACTCTAGTCTCTCCTTAAAAGGTTGTTCAGGGCTCCACTTCAGGCCACATAACCTGAAGCATTATCCTTCAGTGCTATGTGTCACTTTTCCGTTGAGTTTTTAACTTGTTTAAAGGTAGGGACAGAAGGTGAACGCAGGAAGGAACCAGAGAGGGCCCGAGGGAGCCTGTGCAATGAGACACTTTCCCTTGGATTCCCCACATTTGAATGTGGCTGCTCTTGGTGAGTGTGCATCGGTCTGTCCAGTGGGAACGCTGTGAACAAGGGGAAAGCCTTGCCAGCCAGGAATTCTTTCGGGAAGGAAGGCATGAGCTGGGAAAGGGCATGGCAGGCAGTGACCTCCCATTAAAAAGCAAGTTTAGGGAGGGAGGACAAGATTGTTCGCTTTCTCAGAAGGCTAAACCTCTCAGCTGGAAGTCCTTGAGAGCCTGCTTTTGGACACAGACAGAAAGGACAAAGGGCAGCGGACAGTGCTCCTACTAAAGATTTTTGGGAGATGAAAGATAAATTTCCTTCGTCTTGCTTGGTTTAACTGGAACTTCTCAGGTTTTGGGCTTGCTTCAGTCTTGTGTTTGGTTGTAAAGTACAGAGAACTAATTTTGAAAAATGACAAATACCATACAGTACTTTATTTCACTGGATTATCTCTCCTTTTCCTTTTGTCCCCTTTCCTTTGCTTTCTTACCAACTCCAGGTTCTTTTTTCTTATCACCTATTTTTCCTCCCTTTATTTCCAGAGCTTCTGCTCCCACCCCCAGTGCAGTGAGCTGCCTTGTCTCTGCTTCCTGGTCTGTCCTTCAGGCATCTGCTCCTTGCCTTCCCCACCCTCCTGCCCTGCACCCCTGCTCCGAGGAGAGCTGCCCTGAAGGCACATTCTCAGCAGGCACGGCACATCACAAACGTGCCTACAGTAGGGAGGGAGGACAAGATTGTTTACTTTCTCAGAAGGCTAAACATCTCAGCTGGGAGTCCTTGACTGCATGCGTTAGGACACAGACAGAAAGGACAAAGGGCAGCAGAAAGTGCTCCTGCCACTGTGATTTGCATCTGAGTTCAATTCAACTCCGCTTTAAGGAGTCTCATTTGAATACACAGTGCATTATCTCCATCCCTGCTTCCTCTCCAATATGGGAAATACATTCATCGCTCAGCAACTCTCCCTCATCCAGTCCAGACAGTTGGGCTGAGTGGGGAGGGGCGCCCAACAAAGGCAGAGAAATTGTATTTCAGATGCATGTCTTTTCGTCAGCTGCCTATGTATCCCTTAGTTGCGCTCTGGTAGGAGATTTGCATATTTTTTCTTCCTAATGGAAATATATATGGGATGAAGATTTTGTTTTGTCCATTTAAAAGTGCTGCTTCGCCCCATGTGCTTGAGGGCTTCTAAATTCATGATAGGAAGAAATGATTTGTTAGGCTAAAGAAAATCAGAAGAATTTTAGATGACATGTCTACCATTATAATCTGTGAAGAACTCCACATAAAAATCGCCTCCAGACTACTTCCCTGCAAAAATTAATAAGTGGATTTATAATGTAAGGATATGTGAAAGTAGTCACGTGAAGGACCACTGATCTCAACCAAATCAGCCTGCAGAGAGGCCTAAATTATGCAGGAGGATGAAATGACATTAATGCACATTGTCTGTTCTCCTTCTTTTCCATTTTCATGTGCATTTATATATATTTTGGGATTTTTTGTGTGTATTATCTTAACCCTTTTTCTTCTTTTACTCTGGGAAAGCAAGAGGATAACAATGATGAGTATGTTTATGACTATACAAAGCATTATAATGCCCAGTAGTATTTGGACCCTGGCAAGGCCTTTTATTTATCTAATGTCTATGTATATATAAAATAAATAATAGTAAGATTGACTTTTTTTAAAACATCCATGCCAGAACTTACACACACACACACACACACACACACACACACACACACACACACACACCAGACTGTTACATGTCAGTGCCTTAAAAATAAACACCTTAAGAAGCTAATAATTTTTTGTCATTTGATCTTTCATTTTCCACAGAAGTTTTTGTTTTTAATTTTGTGTTATTGTAACTCCACAACTGAAATTGTTGCTAAAACTTATAACATTTTCTATTGACTATGGTCAACAGAGAAAAATTTTTCTCAAGGTGGCTTGATTTTGATGAATGACTCCATATCATCTATATCCAGGGTAATCTGAATAAGCAGCTAAGTGTTAGTTTAAATAAGACCTTCTTCCAGTACAGCTGAGATCTTGCAAAACATCTGCTAAGCTTAGATAATTTCCTTTTAGAAACTACAAGCTTAGTGGAAATTCACACTTACCTAACAATCCTCCTCCATGCTTTTAATCAAAGAATGATAGCAGTAGAGGAAACCTTGGAAGTTATGGAATTCAATCCCTTAGTTAAGCTTAATGAAAACACTGTATGGTGAAATTTTACCTAAAATATTTTTCTTGATGGTAGAAATTTAAATAAATACAATTTTGTTTATTATCATTATTTTTTAATGGGAACATCCAGATGTTGTTTGTGTTTGTGCATATCTATGGGGGTGTTCAGTTGGACTGTGTATTTGAGGAACATGGTTGAGCCCTTGTTAGCCATCTTGCTAGGGTGGCACTGAAGAAGGTTAATTGAACCAGCCATAATGTCTGCCCAAAATTGGAATAATATAACCCTCTCCATGGAATCTAGACTCAGCATTTAGGCCGTTTTTCAATACAGTGGCATCTGAAATACAAAGACTTAGGAAATACAGCTTTCTAATTGCTTCCATAAGAGCTGGGAAGACAACAAAGCTTGTCTACAGAGAAAGAAAACTATGTTAATTTGAACACAGACAAAACTATGTGAAAGCTGGAGTTTCCACTTAGAATCCTTTCTGGTATCTGACTGTGTCATTATATTTAAGGTTCTTGGGCCACCAACAGATTCCTAAATAATATATTTTAAATCTTTATTTTTAATTTTTATTTTTGTGAATTAAATTGAGTTGAGCTGATTTTATTATTTTTGACCCGTCAGATTGTACATCTAGATTTACCCCCAAGAGGAAACTGAACCAATCTACCTCTTGACAAGCTCGTATTTTGTTTTCATGTGGGCTTGATAGCTTCCTTAAGAAAAATGGAAATTGGTGAAGGGTCAGATCCTGGGCCATGGGGCTGAAGTCACTTGCCAATTGCAGCTTTTTAGGCGACAACAGCAGTCAGCAAGGCTCTCTCTGACTTGAGTGAGTTGGGGCACTTGGACAGAAGCACTGCTTCTGTCCCTTACACATATTTGCATTATTACCCTCCATTGCACCCTCTCCTAATGATTTGTGTATGTGTTTTCTTCCCAGTTGAATCGTCAACAATGTGAATGTGAGAATCAGTTCTCAGCCACCTTCAAATGTCCAGCAATAGAGAGGAGGAGGGGCTCAATTAGTAATCTGTAGCAGGTACTCTGGCAGATGGCATCATACACATGTTTAATAAATATGGAAAGAAATGAAGTGAAATTGTATAGTCATTTTCTGCAGAAGCTCTAAAGTATTTGTGCTAGAGTTATACCCTACCTTGGTGAAAGTAACTGTTGGAACGTCTCAAATTTTAAAATAGTTACCTAATACTTTCCAGGTTTGATGTGACAAACACAGTTACTTAAAGCTATGCTACCTCACAGGGGTATTTATGGGGTAGAAGTCCTTTCCAATCTTGGGAAGTATCATAGCAAATGAAAATGTCAGCGATTTTCTTCTAGTTCATCTTGCTCTCCCTAATAAGACTGGAAGATATTTCTAATTGGCTTCAAAGTCTAAAAGCACCACGAAAGGGAACAATGTCTGGCTTGTTCATTATTGTATCTGAAAACAAAGTGAGAAGTCAACAAATATGTGGTTTTAGGGAATGAGAGAGGTGGAGGGAAAGAGAAAGTAGAAAGAAAGAGAAATAAAGACATTTTAAAATTATTTAAGAAAACTATCCTCTAAAATGAATTACCTACAACAGATTCACAACTGGCAAAATATATGAAGCAAAATAGCAAAATATATGAAGTCTGGTTTACTGTTCACCACACAACATGATTGAACAGGTACCGGAGTCTGAGGTAAGTGGTAGGTCATACACACAATCACAGCGTGGCTCTGTGTCTCCTGCCAGCTCCCCTCCTCAGCGGTCTCACATGGGCACTGCTGCTTTGATATTAATTTCAAGTGCTCTGTCTGAAGAGCTGAGCACTCAACCTTGAAACGTCAGTTTCTTCCTCAAGGTTACAGAGTCACAAAATGCCTGGCTTCTTTGTGGCAGTCTTCACCCGCAGCTCATGACACTGGAGCAGTGGGAGTCTAACAGAGGCATATGTTTGTTAAAAAAAAAAAAAAAAACCCTCTCTTCTCTCAAAATATCTCCTGCTTTTGTACCAAAGGAGTGGCATATTCTTGGTTTTTTTGAGGCACATACTTACAAAGAGTATCTCTGAGGCTCAGTGGATCCCTCCCTGAACTCTTTCATCTGTACTGATTTCCCACCTCACTTCTACATCCTACCTTCACTTTGGAGTTGAAAACGGTGACTCTTCAACAAAATGTTACCTTCAGGTTTTTCCAGTTCATAGTTTTATGGTAACTACAAGTGCATTAAATCCTGAAATAGAATAATGGAAGGGTCCAGCTAAGATGATATGAAATATAATCTAATCTAAAATTATGATTCTGCAGTCTATCTTAGTCCTTGAGAAAGACACAAACTTACCTAAAAACAGAAATGAGTCCAGAGACAGAGCAAAGAAAAAGTGTTGCCACCTATTTTTGAGGCTAGAAGTTCTCTTTCTATACTGTATAGGTAAGGTGAAGTATTAGTAGATGGCATGACAGTGAAACAGGATAAGTCAAGTTATTCTAATGTTTTAGATGGAAGAAACATTAAGGCAAATGCTGACAGAGTGTAGAGTACCAAGGTCTTGGAATTCCTGCTTGGATAATCTATCAAAGATGTGTTCTAAGGGATTCAAAACACGAACTTTTCTGACCCTCATTCTTATCCCCAAAAGGAACACAAGGACCTACATCAAACAGATGTTTTGAAAACTAAACAGCATCACATATAATCAATTTGCATATTTCTGCACGTAGTAAGCACTTACAATAGCAGAGTTATGTCTTAATGCCCTTAACGAGTGAATTTAGCTCAACATAGGTCCTCAACAGATCAGGAAAAAGAAAGAAAATATCTAATTAGTGTGGTTGCTAAATGAATGCAGGACTTGGGATGAGCTTGAGAAGGGAGCTATGAATTTTTGGGTCCCTTGGGCAACCTCAGCCCCTGCGTGTTTCTCATACCGCAAGCGTCTCCCAACCCCCGGGAGATGTGTAAAGCACGTCTTTGTTATGCACCATTCCTTTAAATGTGGGCCAGCTACTTCATCTGGTGTCCACATGAGAAAACATAAATCTGCTCAGATTTGGGGAGAAAAACTAGATTGATATGCTTATATAGAGCTAAGGTTGATGTTTTCATTTAATTGGTCACTGGCATGACTATAACATATCGAATAAAATTCTGATGAATGCCATTTTTGCATTAAACTTTGACATCATATTCTGATTCCCTCATTAGGTATCTCATTGTCATTATCGGCATGATCAACATCATTTTCATTGATGTCTTATCTCAAATCCCCTCTTTTGCCATTGCACTCAGAGTTTGTTTTACAGACTGCATTTAGAAAGTCTCTTTACATGCTGTGTGATCAGAATCACCCAGAGAGCATCCTGTGGAGGAAGGTACTGGGCCTTCATGGCTGAAGCAGTTCATCAGTCAGCGCACACTTAGTGATGAATCCCAGGGTCCTGTGTTCCTTTCCTAGGGTTGGGAATAAGGGGAGGTCACTGAAGAACTAGCTGTAGGTACATAATTGAGGGGGGACACATAAATCTCAATGATCAAATAATATATTAATGTAATAGTTAAACAACAAACCTTATGCAAAATTATTTGCAGTGGAGGAAAACATAAAAGTCAAGACACATCAGTATCCAAATAGCTTGTTCTGTCACTGGCTTTGGATTCCTTGGGTTCTTCCACTGCTTGAAATGTACCCCTAACTTATTCATGCTTCATAGCCCCTTGTGAGATAATAGAATAAAAAAACTCAGTTGAATTTGGTTATTTATCCCTAAAATTGTACTCTAAGCCAAGCACAATTTGCAGAACTGGAGATTCACAGAGAATAACCAGGCACTTTGCTTCTACAGAGCTTGAGTTTATTGTGGAAACTGGAATAAGTAAATAATAATGCTGTGAATACACAGCATATATCTCAGATGAATTAAATGAAGGGACTATGGGAGATATTGCAATCTCACCATGCAAGGAACAAGTGATGGGTTACCTGGGAGAGAGTACAGTATTCCACATACACAGAGGCCACCAGGGGCAGTAGCCAGAAAATCCTTATTCCAGGAGAAGACCACGAACCACAGTAGCTTCCTAGCCAGAAGGGAGAAGTTCTACGTCTGTAGCTGGAAGATACTGAAACATTTCTGGCAGCATTTGCCATAAAATAATAGCAAGCCTGAGGGGATTCTGACAGAAATAAGGGAGGCTTAGGTAGTGGCATCAGTATTAAGAATCCAATTTTTAGTAGTGGCTGGGGATTTAGCTCAAGTGGTACTGTGCCAACCTTGGATGCACAAGGGCCCAAGTTCAATCCCTGGTCCCCAAAACAAAGAAACATAAGAATCCAATTTTTAGTAAAACTGTTAGGTGAGGTAGATTTTTGGAAGAAAATATGTCTGTATTAAGGTGATACTAATGACAGAGAAAGGGGGAAGGAATTCAAAACAGCAAATTCCATATATATGGGTGATTGGATTATTGCAGTGGTTATACAATCATTACACCTGACTTTTTTTTTGTAGGGTAAGAACTGTGATATCCTAATGATTAGTCATATTCTTGTTTTCATCAAGAAATGACAATTAACATAACATGACTATTATTCCTCAATGTTTGTTGTAGGATTCTGCCATGTATAAATGTAAATGTGTAACTACTCTACATCACTGAATGATAAAACATCCAGTATTTCAGGTAACAGGGTTAGCCTACCGAATTGTCAAAGATTTAGAAGATATTTACAGCTCCAAGAATCCTATGTTGTTCATTTTTTGCTGGATACAGTGCTGCCATTTCTCTTCAGCAACACTCTGTTTTGACCAAGAAGATGAAAGAACACTGTTAATTTTTTTCTAGGGAAAATTCATGAATTTTTGCATTGGACGAGAGACTACTACAAGCAGAAAGACAAAGTTTATGGTAGGAAGGCAAGAAAAATCTAATAGAGTGGCTAAATCAATACTTCTAGCAATAGGAGAACACAACCATTTCAAAATAGCTCTTCTCCAAACAATATTTAGAAATAGACCTTATGATTTAATTTTCAATTTATAGAAGTTGCCGTCTCACAAAATTCTAAAATCTTATCTATAATTTCCATTATGGAGTAAAAAAGAAGTCTGCCTTCCTTTACCCTGTATTTGTTTAGTTACTGACACGTGTAACTTCAGCCTCTGCCAGGCACAGCCTTGCTTCAAAACCATTGTTTTTCCCAGTCTTAAAAAAGTACCTCAGAATTCCTTATATCATTAATAATCTCTGATAGAATGGAAGAGTGGTCAGGAGAGGCTAAATTATGAAACTTTTATAAATAAACCTTAAACTCTCAGTGACTCAGTTCCATAAATACTTGCAGCCTTCACCAAAGTTCACTGTTTCTCTTTCATTTATTTGACTCTTAATCAGGAAGGCAAGGTTTGTAAGTTCACTGTGACAGATGTGAAAAATCATAAGGAGCAATTCTCCTACACTCAGTGGTCACAACTCAGCCGCCACCACCCCCAACTACTTGGCTGGGGAACGTATGCACACAGCACAATTTTCCTTGTCTGCTTTATAATTTCCATAATCCTTTGGGTCCTTCTACCCTCTCATATAGAAAAAACCCTTCCCTCCCACCAAGAAAGCCAGTCCCACATCCAGTATTTTTAGCTTAAAACCCATGATATTTGGACAATGTTCACTGGTTTCTGTTAAGTTTAGATGTGCTTTTTCATGATTCAAAAAACCAATAAACTGCAAAAGGACTAATTATCTTGCCCACCGAAAAGAAAGGGGTTGGAATAGATGTACAGAACCACCACAATCAATGCTCCACTCAGAAATAGGAAGGAAGAGGTACCAATGATCACAGGTCTGGAGTTTTGAAAGCCTGCTGGACATACTTGAAGACCCACATTCTCTGGGGTAAGGGGAGCACCTTCATTACCCTCAATTCTGTGTCTGAGGAGGGTCTTATATATCATCTTCAGCCACATCTGAGATGGTTATAGGTAACCATCCCCTTCAGGTTGTACAGCCTTCAATGCCTGCTTCAGCTTATGGATGATTAGTTGGTGCTGTAACCAAAGCCATCAAAGTTCTTTTGTTTCCAAGGTTTTGGAATTTTTTTTGGGGGGGTTGCATGCCTTAAAAATTCAGTATTTCTTTCATCTAATTGATTTTAATCAGCTCCATGTGCTAATAAACATACCCAAAGTAATCTAGAAATATTTCTCAAATCTCTATTTCTTTGTTTTCTTACCTCTGTACCTATATCTTTCAATTCCATGATAACCATGTTGCTCATTTGACATTTGGAGAGAAAGATTACCCGCTTACTCTGTTCAGGGCTCAGAGTCACTTTATCCAAATCTTACTGGTTGTTTGTTGTTCTTTTGAACACCTCTTACATTTTGGACTGCAGAAGGAGTAGACTTTTTTGATCCTATACTGCCTCAGATTTATGAACTTAATTTTAATTCATGAGGTGGTTGATTTCTTTCTGAACACACTTCTGCTATGTATCTTTTCAAACACAGAGAAGAGGAACCAACCCACACACTAGCATACTGTGTTCCAGCTTTTTTCCTTAGAGGTGCTAGCTCAGTAATCATATAGTCCCTCTTGCAAATTATCGTATTAGCAAAGTTTTTCAGTACTGCCCCTGGATTGAGTTCATCTGAAGAAATACTTGGAACAAGGATTTCAATGCAGCTAGTAGTTTTGGGAGGTTATTTCCAGTAGTCTAGTGAATGAGTGGGAAACAGAGGAAAGAAATGAAGTAGAGGAAATGAAAATTTTCTTAACTGGTTTATTCCCTGTGGGTCAGTGGGAGTTGCCTGGGAACTTCTTGGTGTCCTGTAGAAGATACTTAATAAATGTCCTATCAGAGTTTGAAGAACATGGCTGTTAATCCATCAAATCCTATCCCCAAATGGAAAGTCTTTCCTGGTCACTGCTGCCCAAGATTTTCAACCTGTTTTGTGTACTGGTGACTATATCTGGGAACACGCAGAGAGAAGTGAGGTGCTCTTATGGCTTGTATTTAGATGTCCCCCTAAAGCTTCATATACTCACAGATGAGGAGTTTTGAAGGTGGCTGGGTTAGAATGTGTGGTGCTGGGATTAAGGATGTGACATTGGGAATAAGAGTGTGATCCTGGTATTAAAGGTGTCTCACTCCATGTATGGGCTGCTAAAGATAAGAACCCTGGAGGAAGTGTAAACCAACAGAAAGAAAACCAATGTTGCTGCTTTACTGCTTGCTGCCCTCTGCCTGCTCTGCTATGCCATGAGCTGTTCTGCCTGTCTGATGCCCTTCTGCCAGGTCATCCTGTCTCAGGGCCAGACAAGTCTGGACCAAAAAGTCTACAAACTGTGAGCTGGAACAGAACTTTTATCCTTTAATTTTGGGTGTTGAGGATTTCGACTCTGTCAGGAGTAACTGAGACATATACCTTCAGGATACCTGGGAACTGTCTACAAGTGACCTCTAGAGTGGCCTGGAGACTGTTGAGGCCAACAGCAGAGAACCTACATTTAAAACGGTTCTCCTTAAAATCTCTGAATCAGTGGGCCCTATATTTATAATTACAAGCATGCTCTTTTACCTCTACCAACTTTTGAATGTTCCTTAAAATGTGAAAATTATGATTTCTGGCAAGGACTGAGAAAGAAAATTGTTTTTCTCCCAGCCTCTTGTTGCATTATCTCTTTAGAATGGGTACCTTCATTCATCTCCTTCTTGGTCTATATTTTTAAAGTACTAAATTCTCCTTTGGCAGAAGAGAATCAGAAGGGCTCCAGCCTGCAAAGCTAGTGTGTTCATGATGAATGCAAAGAGCTACTCCTTGAAGATAAAGAGGTGGCTACTCTTTGCAGAAGGCAGAGTGGTGATCCCAAATCTGATGAAGACAGCGCATGGCAATTGCTGAGTCCCAAAATCCAAAGCAGGAAGACACAAGCATTTGCAGTGTGCATACAGCCAGAATTCCAATATCAGGGAGAGGGAAGGTGAGCAGTTGTTGGCTGAGGGTCAGTGGGAAAGTATAACTATGCAGAAATGTTTACTGTCTTCAATTTTGCTCTGAGAAATCAGTGAAATGCTTGTGCAAGGCTAAGCCCCTAAGGCTTAAATCCAGTGTTGGATAGAGAATAAGAGTTGCTAATTTTTTATACATTCTCTGCACACCCCCATCTCAATCATTCCTTCCAGATTATCATTTTAACTCAATTTTGTTTGTTTAGTTTTTTTTTCTGGCTTAAAATGTTTCCTTGGGTTAGAGTTCCCTTTTTCTTCTGAATTTAAAAGTTATACTCTTCATAACTCAAACAACAACATTTTGGCAGGAAGTTAACAGAAACATATGGGGCTCAGCATTTTGATGGCCAGACTGGCTTCTGCCAAAACATTTCTTTGCTGTCACATAGATAGCTGCAATGTTTGGGACTGTTGGGGAATCATCCCACACAGCTCAGACTAGGGAATGTGGCTCCCTAGCAGCCTTTGTGCAGATTGAAGGAATCCTCGCTCTGAGGGTTTCCAGGAGTGGGAGGGTGGGCACGGAGTCAGTGTCTTCATACTGCACAAGTTCCTGGTAATAGCCCTTAACTGTGGCAGCTCCTGTGCAGTGATAGGATAGCAGGACAATGAATAGGAAGGTATTGATCTGAAATCAAACCAGAAAACAGAAACCACTCTCTTCTTAAGAGGAGGCAATTTAATACAAGGGGTTGGTTGACAGTGAAGAGTGAAAATCAAATGAGACAGTAAGGTAACCCAGAGGTTGATCAGGGTAGGAATCCATTCTCATCTCTGAGTAGAAGGGAAGGGGGAGGTGGTTACTGTAACTCAGGGGAAATCAGAAGCCTGATGGGCCTTTCCAGGGGAATCTAGAGACAAAGCCTTACTAGCCCCAGAGATAGCTCCTGGTCAGGTTCACTGGTTCCCCTTCCTTCCACCGTCTAGACTTCCTGTGCCTTCACTCAGTACTTCAGAAAGCAGCAGACACAGCAGCCTTGAATACTAGTCTGCAGTACAGAATTGAACAAGACAAGGGCTGGGGTGGATCTCAGAACAAGTTCAGTCCTGGACCAATTGCTTAGGGTGGGAGAAATTGACAGCTGTGCTGAAACAAGCCTTCCAAACCTGCAATTGGGCCATCTTTGTGGACCTAATTCAGTGCACAGAGTATTGGCACAGGAATGAAAATTTACTGAACTGTGATGGCACTTTGTGTCACCTACTTCATGTGACTTCCACTGTGTTCCGGTGTACCAGGAGCTCTCCAGTTAGTACAGGAGAAAGCGGACGCAAATGAAGTGAAATGAGGAAGTGGTGGAACAGTGTTCAGACACAGGCAGTGTGACTGCAGTAACTCTCCACTCATCCCGTCACCTCCTGGACCCTACGCCACCTGCCTTGTCTGTGCTCTGCTATTCTCCTCCCCTCCCATTGGCAAGCAGAGCTGTAGGTTCCCGCTATGACTTAGAAGCCCCTTCTGAGAGTCTCTTTTTTTAAAAAAAAAAAAAAAACTTTTTCTGAATCTTTATTGGTATATTATATATACACATCATGATCACATACAACTAAGAGTCTCTTTTGAGAAGTTACTTCTAGGAATATTCTTGCTTGGAACCATGATCCTTGGGTCCTCTGTTTCTTCACTGCTTGCTGTTTTCAAGATTGTTTACACACTCTGGGCCCTTACTCTCTTTGTACTTGTGTAGGCATATAGCTGTGTGGGGGGGTGGGGGAATGTTCACTTCTTTCATTTGTTAATTTAAAAACTGTCTTATTTTCCCTTTCATTTCAGGCCAAGTTTTTCTACTGGAAGTGTACTTCAGTTACAACATTAAAATTATACATTCATAACCCAAACCTTTGGTATATTCATCTTGCTGCTGTTTCATTTCTAACCAGTTGGGACCCTAAGGACCATCTACTGTACTATTAAGGGGGCAAACAGAGGCCAGTAGGTGGCAAAGGATCTTTGGACAGAAGCTGCTTAACACTTTCAGCATGCAGCTAGTGGTGCTCCAAGCTGAAATGAACTGATTCTGTAGATTTCAGAGGACAGAACACTGTTTGCAAGAAGGCCCAAACTACAGGCCAATGTTTACCTCTTCTGAAACAAGAAGTCTGACTTTAGGAAGGGTGGTAGTAGCAGAACATATAGGACACTGCATGACTATTTAGACATGGTGAAATCAGACCAAGAAAGACTGAGGAGGAACTGGAATGTCATGTTGAAGGACAGATGTCCCAGATGAAAGAATAATCAGAGTTATTAAAAAAAGTAGCTCACCTTTCAAGAAACGACCTCATTCAGTTACACAGGTACCACATAGACTATTGAGGCCAGAGACAGTGAAGTCAACTTGTGCTTGCCCTAAGGTATCTACCATATCACAAGAAATGACAGAAGTAAATACGACAGGGGGTTTTGGGACAAAAGAAGCATCCCAATTCTCTGGAAGTAGGGAGACCACACAAGAGGCTTCTTAAATAACAGAGACATAGATTTCTCCAGGAAATAAAGATGGAACTCAGGAGATAAAGCACAAAATAAATGGAGTCTGAAAGATTTCTATGTGAAAAAAAAATGCTTTCTTTTTTTCCACAGGTGATGTATGCACTTTAAAAATTTTAAGTAGAAGAACTACATGAAAATACATGACTTTAGAGAGGTTATGCTGACAGTAAGACAGATGATGGATTGAAAAGGAATCAAGAGAAAGCAGGAAAGAGGTTAATGCGGTGTTTCGATAAACTATCAAAAAACAAGAAAAATCTGGAGTGAGATATTAGATGGAAAAGATTAAGGACATGGATAAAAAAGATTAAGGGCTGAATGTGAGACTGGGAAGAGAGGCTTACATACAATTTTCAGGTTTAAGAATTTTGAATATTTCCATTTTCTAAACAAGGACAATACTTTTAGGCAGGTGGTATAACCACTAGCATTGGCTTGAGCCACTGGAGTGGAGAAATATCATTAACCAAGGAAGACATTGGGGACAAGGACAATGAGGTTGAAACTATCAGGAACTCTAACACTTAAAGAGATGAAAGAAGATAACTTGAAAGAAAGAGCCAGAGGGAAAAGAGGAAAAGTTCTATGCTTTTGGAGTCATAGGAAAGGATTGTCAAGATAGTTAATATCACCAAAATGCTGCAATGAGATAAAGTGTTTCCACTGATTGTGGTAAACAGGAAGTCATTAGTGTCTTTTTTTTTTTTTTGAATTTACTCTGCTTGAGTGGGAATTGGGCTATCTGACCTTGAACAAGTAATTTAATAACAAACCTCAATTTCATTTACCTTCATGAAAGGTAAATGAAATTTCCTCCCATCAGACAGGTCCTCTCTGGAATTTACTTTCTTGAAATTTCCTTGCATCCACGGTGCTCTAATACATTTTCAAAATACATGATCTTAAAGGAAAGATTAGAAATGGTCAAAAGACCTGAAAAGGTGCTTGACCAAAGAAGATATACAAACGACAAACAAGCATAGGAAAAGATGCTTAACTTTATATATCAGAAGTAAATTGTAAATTAAAATGAGATGATACAACATACTTTTTTTTTTTTTTTTGAGACGGGGTCTCATTTTGTAGTTCAGGCTGGCCCTGAGCTCACTATGTAGTCCAGGCAAGCCTGGAACTCAGCAATTCTCCTGTCTCTGCCTCCCAAGTGCTGGGATGACAGGCATGAGCCACCACGCCTGGCACTGTGGTATGTGGTATTTATTGCTGGTGGGTGTGAGTCACCATGCCCAACATTGTATATGGTTACCAGGATCGAACTCAGGACCTTGCACTTGTGAGGCCGGTGCTGGAACCACTGAACTAAATCTCTGGCCCACGACATACTTATTTTTATGGCCAAAATCCAAGCCATCAAATGTGAGAGAGGATGTGGAGAAACAGGAACTCTCATTCAAGATGGGTGGGAGTACAGAATGGTACAACACTTGGAAAGTAACTTGACAGATTCTTACAAAACTTAGCATAACTTTACCATGAAATCTAGCAATCACACTTCTTGATATTTACCCAAATGAGACAAAAACATATGTCCATAGAGCACTTGCACATGGATGTTTACAACAGCTTTATTTATGACTGGCCAAAGTTGGAAAGAACCAAGATGTCCCTTAGTAGGTCAGTGGATAAATAAACTGGTATGTCCAGACAACGTGATTTTATTCAACATGAAAGAAAGTGAATTATCAAGCCACAAAACAACACTGAGGAGTCTTTAATGCATATTACAAAGTAAAAGAAGCCCACCTGGAAAGGATACACACACTATATATGATTCCTACTATGTGATATTTTGGAAAAGATCAAAATGTTGAGGTTAATCAGAAGATCAGTGCTTTCCAGAGCTTTAGGAAGAGGAAGAAATAGGTTGCCAAGTTACTTTCTTGTTGCTAAGACAAAGTACCCACTGCCATAACCTAAAGGAGGAAAGGTTTATTTTGGCTCACAGTTTCTAGAGATTTGAGTCCAGAGTCAGCCGAATCCAAGGCAGAGGGATTTGGCAGAGGAGGCTTACTTATTTCATGACAGGAGAAAGCAGAGAGGGACTAAGGGAGGAGGAATGACATGTATCTTTCCAGGCCATACACAGACTGACCCATTTCTTCCTACTGGGCTTCACCTCCAACATCACACCCCAGCTATAAGCCCATAAGTGAACTAACGAGTCATGAGTACCATGCACTCATGATCCAGTCATGTCCCCAAAGCCTTACTTATGAAAACATGCTTCAGAGTGATATTTAGATATAATCCATAACACTCTGCCCTTGGAATGCAAGACTCATGTGCAAGCCTTCATAAAAATGCATTTGTCCATTATTAAGAGGTGACAAAATCCTAACAGTTTTAGCATTGCTTAAAAGTCGAAATCCAAAGTCTCCTCTGAGATTTAAGGCAAACTCTTAGCTGTGAGGCCATGTAGACATGAAAAGAAAGTTAAATGCTTCCAAACATACAATGGCACAATATCAGTATTCCCACTCCAAAAGGGTAAACAGGGGGATAGAAAGAAATGGGACCAAGCAAGACTGAAACCCGCAGAACAAATATTAAATCCCATAGTTCCACGTCTAGCACCTGGGACAACAGCCTGTGACATGGTGGCGGTTGGTTATGTTGCAGTACCTCCATCATGGAAAGGGCCATGCTCTGTCCTTAGTGGCACAGAGATTTATTCTGGGTGTGAATTTGCCTTCCTTGCATGTAATGCTTCTGCCAAAACTACAATGTATGGATTTACAGGATGTCTTGCCCACACAGCATTGCTTCTGATCAAGGAATACATTTCACACCCAGAGAAGTGAGTTAATGGGGTCACACACACAGGCTTCACTGGTCTTACCATATTCCTAACTACCTGGAGGCAGCTGCATTTACAGAAATGTGGAATGGTCTTTTGAAGATGCAGTGACAATACCCAGTAGGTGGAAATAGCTTCCAGGGGCAGGGCAAGCTTCTTCAAAGGGCTGTATAAGCCTTGAGCCACATTCCCTATATGATGATCTCCCATAGCCAGGATTTATGGGTTAAAAAATGAAAAGGAGGAAGTGGGAATGGTACCAGGCAGCATTACCTCTAGCGATCTACTAGCAAAATTTTGCTTCCTCCTCTGTCAACCTTTATGCTCTGCTGTTTAATTCCAGAGAGGGGAAGGCTTCTTCCAGGAAGCACAGCACTTATTCCACTGAAGTAGAAGCTAAGACTTCCTCCTGGTCATTTTGGGTTCCTTGTGCTTCTTAGTAAACAAGTGAAAAAGAGAATTACAATGCTGGCAGAAGTGACTGATTCATAAAAAGGGGAAATTGTACCACTCTTCACAGGAGAGAAAAGGAAGAGTGCAGGTGATCGATCCCTCAGGACACCTCCTAGTATTACCATGCCCTATTTCTAAGGAAAATGGGAAACTAGAACAACCCAATCCCAACAGGATAACAAATGGCCCAGAATCTTCAGGAATGTAGGTATGGTGAACCCGCCAGGAAAAGAGCTGAGATCTGCTGAGGTGCCTGCTGAAGGCCAAGGGAATACAGAATGGGTAAGAGAAGAAGGCAGTTCTAAATATCAGCCAACTCCAGGACCAGTTACAGAAATAAGGACTGTAACAGTTCTCTCCTATTTTGTTGACATGCTTCATTTGTACCATAACGTTGATAGACTTAACATTGGTTCTTAAGTAGTGTCAAAACCTATGTTATAAAGTTTAACTTGTGAAATGCAGAGAAAAACTTGCCTTCTATGCAGAGGAATTATAGTGCTTCTATTTGTATGCAGGGTGTTTGTAACATGTAGTTGTGAAATTGTTATTGTATATGGAGACTAAATATGGTTTAAGGAAATTGTCTCGTTGTCAAGTTGACAATGAATGGATTGTAATAGCTCATTGTGGTGTCAGTTTGAGTAAGAAATGTACAGCTGGCACAGCATAGTTCTAAGTATGTCTGGATAACTGACTTACTGAAGAGGGAAGACTCAGCCTCGGTGTGGGTGGCACCAACAATAGGCTTGTAGCCCGGATGGAATAAAAAGGGAAAGAAAAAGAAAATCTCATTTCTGTTTCTTTAGAGGTGCTCCAGTCTTCACCATCACCTTTGGATATCCATCTTCAAGCTTTCAGCACAGACTCTTCAGTTTCCTGATATGAATGAACATCATATGCATCTCTGCAGTGAGCTTCAGGCTTTCACTTTTGAGTGGATTTTTCAAAATTCTATCTCATAGATGGCCTTTTTGCATTCTTCTACACATGTCTCTGTAGGCAGCTATTATAAAAAAATCTAACTTGTGGCCATATATCTCAACATCCATGGAACATAAAACATGAAGAGTGAACATTAGTTTAACCATAGACTGATTGATAGTGATGTTTCATTGTAGGTTCATCAGTTTTATCAAAGGTACCTATGTTAGTAGCTTTTTATTACTGTAAAAATATCCAAGTAAATCAACTTCTAAGGAAGAAAGATTTTTTTTTTGGCTTACTATTTCTACTGTTTTAGTGCATAAATACTTGGCCATGTTGCTTTTAGGCCTGTGGAAGGCAGTACACCATGGTGGGGAAAATGTAGTAGAAATACTGCTTACCTCAGGCAGCTGAGAAAGAGAGCAGAAGGGGTCAGGGTTCCAATGTCCCCTTCGAGTGCACAGCCAGGGATCTAATTTACTTCCACCTCTTCCCAAGAGCACTACAGCTTTATAGCCTGGCAGTAGAAACTAGGGTGGCATGCATTCAATTGGGGATATTTCTAAGCTGTTTGTTGGGTGACTCAGGAAGCTGGTATATTGAGTGGGTTGAGCACTTCAAACTTTCTCCAAAGTTTAGGAATGGGAGCCCTTTATAGATTGATAAATCTGACAAAACTGAACTATAAACAAGGCAATGATTATCCATATTTCTATTTTTATCCACCACTGTATTTGAGATCCTATGTAGTGTGACAAGGTGAGAAAAAGGAATAAATATTGATTAAAAGAAGTAAAACTGTCTTTGTTCACATACATATGGTTGTGTACATAATAGAAAGGAATCTATAATCTCTTAAAACTAATCTATTAAACTCATCAAACTTAGCTATAAATTAATATACCCCTAATTAAAACTCTAGTAAGATTGTTATGTAAATTGATGTGATTTTTAAATCATAAAACAATTATGAAGACATTTGTAGATTTACAATGTCAGTTTAAGACATTAGGTTACTCAATTCAGTGTGATGTTTAGCTATGATATAGAAAAGAAAGGTCTAGAAAAAGACTCACTGGATTCAATCAATTTTCAACAGTGGCTCAGGTGCATTTCAATGAATAAAGGAAGGTCTTTTCAATAAACAATGCTTAAGCAGAAGGATATTCCTATAGGGACAAAGTAAACTTTGACCACTAACTCATACATATAAATTAATTTAGAACTAATCATAGACTACATGAAAGGATGTAAAATTTCTAGGTGCTACAGAAAAGTGGTAAAACATTAGTGACCTTGTGGTGAAGGAAGGTTTCTTGGGAGAATGTGAAATGCACTAAGCAAAAAAAGTTATAATTGCGCCGGGCCTGGTGGCTCATGCCTGTAATTCCAGCACTCGGGAGGCAGAGACAGGAGGATTGCAGAGTTCAAGGCTTGCCTGGGCTACCTAGTGAGCTCAGGGGCAGCCTGAACTACAAAGCAAGAACCTGTCTCAAAAAAAATGTTATAATTGCACTTCATCAAAATTTAAAACTTCTGCTAAAAAAAGATATGTTAAAGAAAGTAAAAGTGAAACTCTTAGGCTATGATATAATATCTGAAATGCACATATCTGATAAAGGATTAATATACGGAACATATAATGAACTACAGGCCAATAAAAAGACAAATATCCCAACATGACAACAGGCAAATTTCTTAACACCACCTCACAAGATAAGATACCCAAATATCTTATAATATATGAAAAAGCTCTGAACACTCTCCATCATCATGAAGCTGAACATTAAAGGTACAATAAGAAACTATTACATATCTGTAGTAATGATTACACATTAAAATGACTGATAATATGGATTATATATATATATTTATATATATATATATATATATATATATATATAATATAAAGGACGTTAAACAAGTAAAACTCTCATAGGTTGCCAGTAGAAATGTAAATTCACATTCCAAAGTGGTTTAACCACTTTTCAAAACTGTTTGGCAGTTAATAAATGGTGTTGAAAAACTTGTGTCTTAAGGCCAAAGATTAAAACTAGACCTACATCTTTCACCATGCACTGAACTGAAATTGAAATGGATTAAATATCTAAATATTAAAAAGAAAACACTAAACCTACTGCAAGATAGGTTAGGTAGAACTCTTGGAGATATCAGTGCAGGGAAAGACCTTAAGAAGAAAACCTCAGTTATATGAGAACTAGTGGAAAGGATCAACAACTGGGATCTCACCTTATTGAAAAGCTTCTGGACCCCAAGCAACAAAGCAGAAAGACAACCTACAATGTGGGAAAATATTTTTACCAACTGTTTATCTGGCAAAAAGTATAAGGAACTTAAAAAAATCAGACTCCTAGTGCTCGCTTCGGCAGCACATATACTAAAAATCAGACTCCCCTCAAATTTAAAAAAAAAAAATTCAAAAAAGAACATCTGAAATGAACAGACATTTTTCAGATGAAGTAAAAGAAGCAAAGAAAAAATGTTCAACATCGCTGGTAATTTGAGAGATGCAGATGAAAATAACACTGAGATTTCATCTCACTCCACAAAGAATGGCTGCTATCATGAAATCAACCAACAACAAATGCTAGCAGGACCCTGAGGAGAAAGGAACCCTTATTCACTGTTGGTGAGAATGTAAACTGGTGCAAAAACTGTAGAGATCAGTGCGGAGATTCCGCAGTAAAATAGGATTAGAGTTCTATTTGACCCTGCTATTTCTTTCCTGGCTATATTCGTGAAAGAATTAAAAACATCAAACTATAACGACATATGTGGACCCATGTTTATAGCAGCACAGTTTGTAATAGCTAAATCTTGGAAACATGCCCATAAACTGGAGACTGGATAAAGAAGATGTGTGTGTGTGTTTTATAAAATGAAGTATTATTGAGTCATAAAAAATTATAACATAGAGATGTTTATAAATTAAATGGATACACACTAAGGCCATACTCGTAAGTGAAAAATAATAAGACACACATTTCTCTAGTATGAGATACTGAAGGTGTAAATGAGGTCTAAAATGTATGGTAAGTATTGTGGTATAGGAAGAAAATGTTCAAAGGGGAGAGGGAACTGGGAAAGGTTGCAGAAAAAAGCAAAGAAAGAAAAAATTTGAGGTTAAAAAGGAAAAACCAGAAACAAAGGTTATGTATATGAGGAATGGGGGGAGGGAAGTGACTGGGAAAAATAAGAACTAAGATATATCATGCACAGGTACAAATTCTCAGTGATGAATGTGAACATAATGATACCTAAAATGTACCAATAAGTTCAACTTAAAAAATGAAATTCAGATTTCAAAAGTTTGTATCCTGATTAAAATTCTGTGACTGTGACTACAAGTTGCAACAAACAAATCCAAACTCCTTTGTAAAGTTGATAAAGCCCTTAAGAGTCATGTCCTTCTCAACTGACTTCACACAAGACATTTTGCTCCCCCTGAGAACCCTCCAGCCACTCTGTTGTCCCCTTGAATTCTTCATTCTACCAGTCTCACTTCTGCTTTAATTTTCACGTAAGTTGCCTGTATATAAAATATTGTTTATGTGTCAAACTCCTTTTCCTTTAGATCTTAGATTTTGTAAGAGAGTATTGTTAACCATACTAAAAGTAAAGTAGTTTTGTGGGTTTTTTTTTTTTTTTTTGAGACAGGTTCTCACTTTGTAGTTCAGACTGGCCCTGAGCTCACTGTAACTCAGGCAAGTCTCAAACTTGGTAATCCTTCTGCCTCTGCCTCCTGAGTATTGGGATTACAGGCATGAGCTACCATGCCTGGCACTGTGGTATGTGGTACTGATTGCTAGACCTGAGTCACTATGTCCACTATTGTTGTATGTGGTTACCTGGGATTGAACCAGGGACCATGAGCTTGCAAGGCAGACACCGGAACTACTACATCCCCAGCCAAGTAGATTTATTTTTTGACTTTGTATTTTTTGTCAATTTTTCATTGTATTTCTTTTCATCATTTTTTCCAATCTTTCTGTCTTTTTTCTTTGTTGAAACATAATCTCCAGGAGGTGGAGGGTGAGACTTTCTGCTTTGTGTCATTATATCTTCATATCTAATAAACACCCAATGCTTGATAAATATTAGTTACTTGAATAACTAAAAGAATTCTAGGAAAAAACCAATGTTTTTGATATGCAAAATATTTAGTCAGAGTTAGAGTAACTTTAGATCTCTCTCTCTCCCTCCCTCTCTCTTTTGCTCCTTCCCTCCTTCCAATTATCACATATATATGCCATTTAGAATTCCATAAATGTGAATATTCTTTTTGTTTTTATATGTAAGTTACAATGGATGTAGTGAGAGTAATTTATCCAGTCATACATTCAAGATCTATACATTATACCATATGAAAATTTAAATAATTCTGAAAGGACTACTTTTTTGATGACACAAAGTTGAAGGCACAACAACTTGACTCCTATATTGGACATAATATAGAACCTTGCAAACACCAGACAACTAGATTCCTCAAACTTCACCAATGCAACAAGTCTTTGGTTTTCATAAGATGTTTTCCTCACCTTGCTGGATACATACTTTTCGAGATTTTACAAATATTTGATATTCCACATTCATCAGGACTAGTTACCATATTGTTAATGTGTTAGCCTAACATGATTAGTCAATTTTCTTTTCACTGAGACATAATGCCTGACATCCTCAACTTGAAGGGAGGTTTAATGTGGGTTGTGAGGGGATACAATAAATGCTCAGCTGACTCTAAAGAAAGAGTATCATGACAGAAGGGCATTGCTGAGCAAAGCTGCCTAGATCTTGCTTGTAAGAAGTCACAGCAGGGACATAAACAGGGCCATACAGGAAGGGGTAAGGAACCAGATATTATCCAAGGTCATAACCCCTATGACCACCAAGACATACCCAGAAGTGTTTTCCACCAATCCCTTTGGCACAGTCCAAAGCCAATCAAGTGAATATTCCTCTCTAACTTTTGCAGTGATATTCTTTGGAATGTAGAAGGTTGTACAGCCCTGGGGCATACCTGTAAATGAATGGGTGCTGCTGTCATTCCCGGGTGAATCTGGACTGCTTTTGATCCTCTTTTATGAGAAGAATTGGAAGTAATGCATCCACCAGATCAAAAGCACTATTCCAAGTGCCAGAAACCGTTTGATCTGTTTCAGTAAAGGTACCTGCCACATTTGGCACAGTGGTGGCAACTAGATAGCTTCCTGGGATGAAAGGTATAGGTACACACTCAAGATCTTCTGTATTCATTTTACATTGCTCTGTTAAGAAATTACCACACAGGCTGGAGGGTTAGCTCAGTGGTTCCAGCACCTGCCTCATAAGCGCAAGGTCCTGAGTTCAATCTCCGGTAACCACATACAATGCTGGGCGTGGAGACTCACACCCACCAGCAATCAATACCACATACCACAGTGCCAGGTGTGGTGGCTCACGCCTGTAATCCCAGCACTCGGGAGGCAGAGACAGGAGGATTGCTGAGTTCCAGGCTTGCCTGGGCTACATAGTGAGCTCAGAGTCAACCTGAACTACAAAAGCGAGACCCTGTCTCAAAAAAAAAAAAAAGAAATTACCACACATTTAAAACTAAAAACAATAAAAATAATTGTACCATTTTGGAGGTCAGAAGTCCAAAACAAGACTTTCTAAGATAAAGAATCAAAGTCTTGGGAGAAGGCTGCTTATTTTGGGGGTGTAGGGAAAAGTTTATTTCCTAGACTCTTCCTGTCTTCCAGACATTCCTTCTTCACTCAGGACCCCTTTCTCTAATGTCCAAGACAGCTTCTTCATCAGTCCATTGTCTCTCAGACTGACTTTTTCTCTTGCTTCCCTCTCTCAACTCGCATTGACATTCAGCCACTTAGATAATGCAGAATAATCTTTTCAATTCAAGGTTAGCTGATTAGTAATTTTATTTCCATCCACATCCTCAGTGACCCTTGTCATCTAATCAAACATTGCAGAAATAGGACCTGGGTATCTTTGCAACACTATTACTCTGCCTCCCACACTTCTATCACTTTCCCTTATCAGAACAAATCAAGTAATGAATATGACAGTCTGTCTGTTCTAGGTAACTACATACTAATGCATTTAGGGACAATAAAGAATTATCAGACCCATGAGATTCACTGTGCAGTGGACCTAAGATGATAATTCATTAGTTTTATGGCTTTCAAGTATCCCAAAACCATTTTTGTGTGTGTGTGTGTGTGTGTGTGTGTGTGGGTACTGGTATTACCTATAATCTGGTACCCATAACCTTTGAAACATCTGATTTCCCCAGGTATACAGTTATCCATAAATGACCCTAAGTCTTATTAGGATGATATAAGAAAACTAGCTCTTATGTACTGTATATTTGGTAGCATCATGGTATATTTCCTCTAAGGAAAACAGCCTTTCCTTTAGTCAGGATCTGAGAATGGTGTGAGAGATCATAATTTTCCAATATGGCATTTAACACTAATTTTTTTCTCAACCACATTTGGTCTTCTTTGATTGTGTAAGTCAAACAATGCTATCATCACATATCCAACCTGGGAAGAGAATAGAAATATCAAGTTCTATTACATACATTCAGATCTCTGCAGGTCAAAGTTTGCTTATTGTCATTCGAGCTATTCTGCCTATTATGGAAAGTGCATTTACCTTCTGCTGGTTATGTCCTACTAGCCGGCCTCCTGTCTGCCAGAAGCTTTCCATCTCCATTGATACTAAATAACCCAGGCCTCTAACAGCCTTGCTTTCTATCTGCTAACTCACAAATGACAAGAGCCATCAACTTCTCTCATTCCTTACTGCTTTTGTGAGGGGATATTCTCTGGGTGCTCATAAAGAGCACAGATAGCCAAGTTTTTTGATGTGATCCAATAAATGCATTCAGAATGCCTACATCTCTGGTCCTTTTGACCCTTTGTGTAATACGCTGCCAAAACAATTCTGGCATCTCTACATCATTCATTACAGGCCTCGAGAAAAAAGGTAAATGAGCATTAAGACACCATCCCTGCAATGTATTGGCTTGGTTGTAGAAGTCCTTGCCAAGATTTTAAAACTTGTCTGCACTCATATCAATACTCTTCAGTATCCAACCTTACTCTTTCTAAACAGCCTCAAATTCCATTCCCAGGCTTATTGCTCCCAAATATGTTTACAGGCATTTAAGCTCTTGGTACATAATTCTCTTTCTTTCTATGGCATGGACAATCCTTCCTATGTACACACTACTAAGAATCAGATCTAGTTTTTGGAACAGTCTAGGAATTGAGAAACTAGAACCCATAGGCTAGATAAATAAGTCATGTAATACTAAGGAACACAGACTCATTTGTTTAGATATAATTTGCTTATTTATCCATTGCCACTTTCATGCTACATTGGCAGATTTGAGCAGTAGCAATAGGAACAATTTGCTGCAAAGACAAAAACATTTCACAAGTTTGCCAGTGCTTGGTCTAGACTAATGATAGAACTTTCTGCAATGATAGAGATGTTCTATAACCCGCATTTTCCAATATGATAGTCATTGGCTACATGTGGTTACTGAATACTTTAAATATGGCAGCATGATTAAGAAAAAGGATATTTCCTTTTATTTCTCTGTAATCCATTTTCAGTTGCATGTACCTAAAAGCTATTGATCCCATATCTAGAGCTAATAAAAAGAATCAGAACAGGAGTAGAGTTCTTAGCAAGAACACAGATAATCCCAAAGGGCAATGATCTCAGGGAAGAATTTTTCATGGCCTCCAGAAAATAGAAAGTTGCTTCCCATTAGCCAATAGTATAGAATTACCCCTGCTATCCAGAGAGTTCAGGAGAGTTTCTGGATTTGACTGTGCCCAAGTATAACACACAGAAATTCTCACTTTAGGTCTCGGGATTTTAATTTTAGGGTGGAAAACCTGATGAATTCTCTTTGTGTTTCTCTCAGCCTTTTATTTAAATCTTCTAGTGTTAAACTCTGCTGCTGAGTCATTCTAGCTTTCAGACAGTACCTTGAGTCAAAAGATTACTAACTTCACCTTTATTTTCTTCCCTTCTGTGCACATTAACAACAGGCAACTAACAGCTCCATCTTGATAATTACCCCTGTCTCCTATCTTTGAGGCACAAGAGCTACTGCATAAATTAGTACATCCCCTTCCTCACATTCTTCATCTCAATTCAACACAAACATCACTAATTTCTTAGTGAACTCTGACAAAAAATGCTATGCTGTGCCAGAGGTAATCACTGCCCTGTTTATCAGTAACGGTCAATCCCATTTGTCCAATCAGCACCCTAGTTTGAGTGTATGCTGCCTATAACCACTTTGGATCAACTTTTGTAGGCTGAATTCCCCAACAATCTGACCCTGAGGCAAAGATGTCAGTGTCTGTGGTTTCTTGAGAGATAATTCCAGGGGAGAGGAGTAAATAAATGGCAAAGCAAGACAGAAAAAGATGAGAAGTCCATATAAGGTGAAGTAGGAGAGAAACAATTAAGATAGGTAAAAAGAAGGAAAGGAAAAATCAGTTTTCTAAAAATTGTACTTTTAAAAGAACTAGAACTAGATCAGAACCAGCTTCTGGTACAGTCAACCAAGGCTGTCCATATTGCCATTCCCTTTGTTAATTTATGCTTTCTTCCTTCCAGGCCCATCACATCGAAAATTTCATAGGGATACTATAAATCCATAAATGAGTCTAGTTGAGTAAGTAAAGAGTAGAAACCTGATCTTAAATTTTACGGCTTGTATTTAGATATCCACTAAAGTTTCACAAACTCGTAGGTGGAGTTTTTCAGGGCTACCTGGATCTAGGGTATGTGAGGCTAAGATTAAGTATATGTGGTACTACTTTAGCTCACAGATTGGTTTAGCATAGTTCTGGGTGTAGATCCAGGAAAGCCTCACCCTCAGTGTAGGAGCTACAGATCAGTAGGTTTATGGCCTGTATGGACTACAAAGAGAAAGAGGGAAGGCAAGTTGCTGCTGCTGCTTGTTGCCTTCTGCTTGCCAGGCCATGGCCTATTTCTCTTCTATAGTGCCACCTGCTTTGGAGCCAACTTATTATGGAGTGAAACTTCTACAAGGTGTGAACTAAAATGAAACTCTCTTCCTTTAATTTGTGGTTGTTTGGTATTTTGTCTAAGCAACAAGAAAAGTAAGATGCATGATAAACAGATTGAGAGAATCCAAAGCATGTTTAAATTATCAATTTAAATAACAGCAACAAAACCCAGGCTAGTATGTTTCACCTATAAAATGGGCCGTTCTCCTTTTGGGGGTGGGTTATCTTTTCTGTAGGTTTCCACCATTTCAAGAACAATAAATGTTTCCAGTTCCAGGAAATAATGCAGCGCCCTCTCTCTCACTCACTCTCTCTCTCTCTCTCTCTCTCTCCCTCTCTGAAGCTTTGTGGGTTTTTTAACTATAAAATTTTTTCTCAAGCCGGGTGTGGTGGCTCACGCCTGTAATCCCAGCACTCGGGAGGCAGAGACAGGAGGATTGCTGAGTTCGAGGCTTGCCTGAGCTCCATAGTGAGCTCAGGGCCAGCCTGAACTACAAAGCGAGACCCTGTCTCAAAAAAAAAAAAAATTTTTTTTTCTCTCCCCTCTTTAGTTATCCGTAAAGGCCAGAATTTCTTAAGGAAGAGAGAGAAGGTGGGGATACCTATCTCCTTTATAAGGGAACCTCATTAAGGTGCCCTAGGAAGTTTATATTACTCCTCCTCACATTAATACTTAGCCACAGGACAATACTCTGGTGACCTGGAGTATCCTAGTGTTCAATCACCAAAGGATTCACAATTTGGGTTCCCTAGAATATTCGTGATTGTGTTATTTTTTACAAGCTCAAATAAAAACACAATAAGATCTCATTTCACATTTTGTTAACAGCAGCTTTAGAATTGTAATTGCAGGACTGGTGGCATTGCTCAATGCAGAACTGGGGTCAGCATGCACAAGTGCCTGGGTTCAATCCTGACTAACCCTCAACCCTAGTTGTAAGTACAGAGTATGTTCTGATTGTGGAAAAATCTAGCATCATTTTTTTCTCAACACATAAATGATATTCAATTTGTTTTCCTTGAAAAGTTGTTGATAATTTACTGTACTTTAGTCATGAATTCCAGGGCATAGAATCTTATAATGGTAAAATGTAGGCTATTATTACATTTTTTTCTTGTAGAAAAAACATAAATAAAAACCCTTACATATGTTGCCTGTTTTAGAAGTAAAACATATTTGTATCTTTTATATTAGAGGAAGGTATAAATTAGACAGTGAAGTTTTCCCAGGAATCCTGTTCTTCAACACGCTTCACATTTAATAGTTTCATAGCTCTTTTTTCAGACTTTTTATTTTACAGAGTTTATAAAGCACTCTCACATACTTCACCTCATTGAAACTTTACAACAGCAGTATTCAATTATAAATATGAGATTGGGGAAATTGTTTTCCAGTGAACTTTAGTAACCTTCTCACAAAAGGGAGCTACCATGACTGACTACCTTCTATTCACATTTTTTTGCAAAGCCAGACTAGGATTGATTCACTGTGACCTTTCATGCACCATTCATACAGCAAAGAGCAGACTGAGCTGTGGAAAACAAAATCAATTCAAAATCTGCTAAGCATTTTGGTTCTATCAACTATAGCCTTAGCTAAATACAAAACATTTGCATGAGCAATAGATAAAAATTGAATGGTCTTTCAAAGCACCAAAAGGGTGTTTCTTCAGGTTCACTAACAAAGGAAAATCTGGGACTAATCAGTCCAAACTGTGGTATAATAGTGAAAATTCAAATTAAGGTAAATTTTCTTCCATATAAGTTGGTAGAGACAGACTTTCACCAATTACTATCCTCTAAGTTAATGGGATACGACAAGCACTGATCCTCCAACAGCAAATTCTTAGGGTTGATGGCTTAATTAGTAGACTCCATCCTAAGGTCTTATAGATAATATTTTGAAAACAAGACTGGTTTAGGAGGGTGCTAGAGAAAGGTTGATGCCTTATGTGAATTTGGTTACCATATTTCTACACTACACTACAAGAGAGATAAAGACCTTGATTCTAAAGAACCAAATCAATATTATCTTTTAAATGACAATTCTATACAATTGCTTCTTTTGGCCCAGTTGTTTCAAGGAACCACTTATGGTGGCCAAGGGTTAATGAAGATTACATTTCCCTCAAAGAACAAACTGGGGAATCATTAAGGATTTTTAGCCTTCACCTGTTTTTTAATTTTTTTTTCCAAATCATGAACAAAAAGATTTATTGGGAAAGCACCCATCTTTACCATTTAACCTTTGAGGCTTGTATGCTTCTTTTAACTCTTTGGTCTCTGTTCCAAGCAGGAAGAACTAGTGAAGGAAATGGATATTATTTTTATGGCAATGGAAGTTCAGTAACAAGTCTATCTTCCTTTGCCTATGAGGAAAATGCAGATTGACTTAGATCACTGTGACCTAGCTTGAAATGTTGTAATGGCCTTGATAGTGATTCATGTCTTCACAAAACAAACAGCTATCTCTCTAACCCCTCATGGCTTAGAGGGGCCTCCTCCACAGGACTGCCTGTGGTCGCTGAGCTGGCTTTGATGACAAGACCCTGGCAGCCAGTCTAAGAAAGAAATGAACATTCATGGAATTTTAAGTGGTTTGGATCAGCAATTGTTATGTACATTTGATGCTCATTTATATTTCACTAGCCAAAATCTAATGCTTCCCCAAACTGGAAAAGAAATATTTCAAATACTAATCAGAGCTAATCCTGCCTTTATGTAAAAAATTAGCTGTCCTACCTTCTTTCAATCTTAGTCTCAGAAGAGCAATTTAACATTTCCTGACAGTACTTTAAATACTTTGCTGTTCAGACTTCAATGAATCCATAGTAATTATATCAGTTAAACCAGCCTAGGCTTTTCAAAGCTATTGCAAGCTTAGGGTACTTTTGAACTCCTTATGACATTTACCCTTTGATAGATTTAATGGAGAAAGAGCCCATAGGTGGATAGCTCACCACTTAACCATTTTAACTCCTGTTAAAATGGTTAAGTGGTTGCAATAATTGGTTAATAATAAATGGTTAACAGGTGCAACTACCTGTTAACTATTGCTGTTGTTGTTTTTGACCTTTTGATTTGGTGCTCACTGGTTTTTTGATGCCTTTCTTTCCAGAAAGTTTAAATTATTATCCAGTATATAGGGACCATATGCTATTCCTAGGACAGAGTTTCAAGTAGGTCTATTGTTTTTTTTTAATTATAGGAGCTCAAACTATAGAAATATTAGTAAACAATCATTAAGAACTGATTTAATGCTCAGTATTTAAACCTTTTATAAGACATTTCATTTTGTCATTGCTACAAAAGACTAAAAATTATCTCTTTGTACAAATGAAGGAAGTGTTAGATAACAGTATGCTACTTTTTTGGGGGGGATTGCAGTTTCTTTAGATAGAAATGAATTCTATCTATTCCTCATCGCTCCTTGAAGAATATTCAATAATTTCATCATAAATTTGGCTTCAGGTAGTTCACTTTCTCCCTACCTCCCTCTCTCTTTCTCTCTCTCTCTGTAACACACACACACACACACACACACACATCTTACAAAATAGTGGGGTTTCGATGCATATATTTTCATTATATCCACTCTCTCATCACCCATCCTTACACCTCTCTCCCTTCCATTAGTGAGGCCATTTTTACTGAATCAAACTTTCCAGGACAAAAGCATTCTTCATATGCTTAGTAGTGGTTTGAATATGAATTTCCTTCCACAACTCATGTTGAACTTTTATTTCTACTATGAGATAATAAAAGGCAAATCAAGGTGGGGCCTTCCAGGATATGACTAGGAATTCACTCTCATAAATTCATTAGTTAATTCACAAAATTTAAAGATGTTATGGTTTTCATTTAGGTGCCCCTCCAGACTTCATGGGGTCACAGGTGGGGCTTTTTTAAAGGTGGCTAAATCTAAAGTGTGTGAGGCTGGAACTGATTCATGATGCAACACTAGGCTCAAGGGCATAAGGATTAAAGGTATGAAAGACACACACACTAAACAGCCTGGATAAAATAAAGCAGGTAGAAAGATTCTGTTAAGGTCCCTTTTGCTTGCTTTGCTACTTTCTGGGTGCTATGAACTCTTTCTTCCACCAGTGCTCCTCTGTCATGCCACCCTGTTCTGTGGAGCCAGCCAATTATGTACTAAAACCTCTACAAACTGTGACCTAAATAAACCTTTCCCCTGTAACTTTGAGGGTTGGATATTTTGTCTTAGCAAGGAGTGAAAAGCAACTAATACAATGAACTGATGAGTTATTTTGACAGTGAGTCAGCTACAAAAGCCACTTTGAGTAGACCTCTGGCATGCTCTGTTGCACACCATCTGATGCCCTGCAAAGCCTCAGGTCTGCCAATAAGAAGAGGCAGCCCTTGGGGCCAGAGGGTTAGCTCAGTGGTTCCGGCGCCTGCCTCGCAAGTGCAAGGTGCTGAGTTCAATCTCCGGTGACCACATATAATGCTGGGCGTGGAAACACGCCCACCAACAATCAACATCACATACTACAATGCCGGACGTGGTGGCTCACGCCTGTCATCCCAGCACTCAGGAGGCAGAGACAGGAGGATTGCTGAGTTTGAGGCGGCTTGCCTGGGCACCATTGAGCTCAGGGCCAGCCTGAACTACAAAGCGAGACCCTGTCTCAAAAGCAAAAAAAAAAAAAAAAGAGGCAGCCCTTGACTTTGACCAGAAGCATGAGCAAAAATTAACCTCTTTGCTTAAAATTATCCAGTCCATGGTTTTGTGTTGTTATCAGCAGAGAACAGACTAAGACATGCTCTGTTGGCGCTATCCACACTTCTCAAGATGACTGAACCACACAAAGGAACATAAGGAAGAACAGTTTTCCTTTACAAAGACATCAGAAAGGATGAAGATTTTGCATTAAGCCTGAGATTCTTCTCCCCTCTGTGTGGGTGCAGAGCTTGATTGAATAAGGAGCGTGCTGTCCTAAAACAGAAGTGTGAGTATGGTGAGTGTAGATCCATTCTATTTCTCTAAGTGATCTCTGAATCCTACACATCAGAATCAGTCTTGCCTTTTTTGACACTATAAAAAAACCTACTACAAACCAGTTATTACATTTGAACATTTTAAAATTGTTTTCTCATAATTTCCCATGTAAAAATAAATAAAATGCTATAGAGTATATACTTCTTAACAGAAAACACAAATTATCAAATAGATACAAAAAATGGTTATGAAATCAGAGCACCATACAAAATGTACATGTTGTAGGTTCAGAATTGAGAAGGGACCATAGTACGATAAAATTTACTTCTTAGTCAAAATGTACCATGTTGTCTAATGACCAAATTTATTGTTTTGTATTTGACCATCTCCTAGACATCTAGACTTTCACTACTTGTTAGATGCTTCATTTTGAATCCAGCCTTGGTCCATTTGCATACTTCTTCAAGATAAATATCAGCAACTAACCTTGCTATTTTCACTCTAAGTGGGACCAATTTTGATGAAATTAGTAGGCAAATTTAGAAAAGTTTGTGCCCCAAAATAATGAATTTAAATTATAGAATTAATACAAAGTTGGAATGCTATCATGGTAAGACTATTAAATCTAGGAGTCACAGGATATAAAGGCTGCTGCTTTTTTTTTTTTTTTTTTTTTGACAGGGTCTCGCTTTGTAGTTCAGGCTGGCTCTGAGCTCACTATGTAGCCTAGGCAAGCTTCAAACTCAGCAATCCTCCTGTCTCTGCCTCCCAAGTGCTACAATTACAGGCGTGAGCCACCATGCCCGGCACTGTGGTATGTGGTATTGATTGTTGGTGGGCGTGAGTCTCCATGCCAGCATTGTATGTGGTCACTGGGGATTGAATTTAGGGCCTTGCGCTTGCGAGGCAGGTGCCAGAACCACTGAGCTAACCCTCTGGCCCCAAAGGCTGCTGCTTTTTGACTTTTATTAGTTGCACAGAGTATTTAATAAAATTCAAAAATTTTAGCCTTTTCTATACTTTTGGGAAGTATAAAATTATGTCAATGTCAGATTAACCTACAACCTAAGGGTGGCCATTCATTATAACTGAAAATTTACACCCTAGTTGTCATTATTTAGCCTATTAAATAGAAAGTTTACCCTCCAGAGGTGGTTTGGCTCTCAATTTCCCAACAACTTCATAGTATTTCTATTCAGCATGTTTAAAATAGATTTTTACTAGAAAAAATTGATGGTTTACTAATTAGAATTGGGGATGCTGGAAATAGGACTTAACTGGCACAAATAGGAATATAAAGACATAGTTTGGGGTGGGGTGTAGCCCAGTGGTAGAGCACTTGCCAGGAATGAGGTCCTGAGTTTGATTCCCAGTAGAGGGGTGGTTGTTAAAATAATCTATCTAGATTTCTTATCTGCATAAACAGAATAGACAGAATAATAGTATAGAAAACCCTAAGTCATATATCTTTAGACATACTGTCTGAAGAATGATTCCTAGATTGTCCTGTGTCTTGCAGTTGACTCATTCCTCAGCTCTTGACCGGTTTGATATTCAGAATAAGTTTAATAAGTTCAATTTCTAGAATTTGGTCACCTTCACCTCATCTTACACAGGATGCACCAGTGCATTTAGAATACTTATAAGATCATTAGAACTAGAACTTCATTAAGCTTATAGAATAGATTATATGAGCTGCCTTGTGCCTACTCTGAAATAAATCCTTATGTGTGGTAAAATTTGGGCAGAAATTTACTTTCAATATGAGCTAGTAAAGAGGTTATATGGAAAACAGTTGTTTGTCATCTCTCTGTCTAATTATTAGGGGTTACTGCTACCCAGGAAACTTGGCACAGATTCCTGGCACCAGTGTTCTTCACTTAGCTCATGATCTCTTTTTAACACCATTGTACATGTGATATTCTTAATATCATGTAGGTACTTGTAGACCATTAGTAGATAACAGAATTATAGGTCATCAGATAACATATCCTGAGGAATTCATTGTGATTTGGGACTTTTCTGGTTAGTAGACCTTTCAGGACCTTACAGCACATGGTCTGGCTTTGCCTGATCTTCACCCAAGTTCCAGTGGCTGCTTGGTCTTTTCCAATTCCTTAGAGTTATGGAAGACCCTAGGAGAGTTCTGGTGAATGTTTATTGCTGAGGAAGTTTCATCCATGGACCCATAATCAATCCATAAACTAAATTTTCCACAAGAATAAAACAGAGATACGAATATCCTGTGGTCATGTTATAAATATTGATGATGATGATGGCAATGATGATGGTGAGGATGATGATGGTAGTAAAATGACAATGAAGAAGAGAAATTTCTCTATGGCAAAAACCTACATTACCATGAATTGTGATTGGTTTCACAGAAAGTAATACTGAAGGGATATTGGTTTGGGCAGTTTTCTTTATATAATAAATCTAGAGTTGAACAATCTCTTGTGGCTCATCTACTCTTGGGTATACTGCCTCCAGGCATGTGACAGAGTGAAAGAGATTTTCACAAAGAAAATTAATTAGCAAATTCACCCTCTAGAGGTGATTCAGCTCTTAATTTCCCAACATTTTCAGAGTAGTCCTAGATGGCACATTTAAAAATGGGGTTTACCTTTTTATTCAGGAAAGGAAGCTTTCCACAAGGAATTCCACTCATACTATAATGGCTGAACTTTGCCATTCATTCCCTATCTGCAAGGGGATGAAGAAACAGTAATTCTTTTCTTCTTCTTTTTTTTTTTTTTGAGACAGGGTCTCACTTTGTAGTTCAGGAGAGTAATTATTTTTAAGAAAGAGTAATTTTATCCTGATATTATAGTTTAGATCTGTAACACCCCACAAAGCCTCATAAATTTGGAAGATGATTGGATTATGATGGTGTAGCTAACTGTGCTATTAGGAAGTGGGTCTGATCAAAGAGGCTTCCTTGGTATTTATTGATTTCCTGGTATTTATTCACAGTGCAGCCATCCTGGAATTAAGAGGCTTCTGCAGCCATGATACAAGGGGAGCTGGCTATTACTCAAGCTGGTAGCAAGGCCTGGTGTTATTCACATGATGCTAGTTTTATGGGCATGCAGAATTTCAGAGATGTAGGTACAGAGAAACTTCCAATCAAATTTTAGAGGAAGGCCTGTGAGGCTAGGCAGTATTTTCCTGAGAGTAATGTGCAAAGCTGAGAGTAATGCCAAAAGTGTGGTGGAGACCTAGGAATTTGGAGAAGTCAGGAACATGCAACATATACTGAGAAAGGTGTAAGCAGTGAGTGAAGCCACACCAAGAGAGCTGCTGCAATTGTCATTGCCATAGAGGTGGAGCCACTCAAACCATTAAGGGTGATATTTTGCCACAACTTACCTATTTGCTAGATGTAGAGCTACCAGATTTATGTTTTGCCTGGTGGATTTTAGTCTTGCTTGTTCCATTCCGACTTTCTCACTTTTTTCCCCTTTCAGAATGAGAATGTTTACCTTGTGCCACTGTATGTTGGCAGTGATTAATTTAAAAATATTTACAGAGATTCTGAGCTAAGAATTTGGCTTCTCAGAGGACATTTTTGACTTGGACATTTTAGCAATGCTGAATTGTTAAGACTTTGGTAACTCTTAGGGATAAACTAAATGCATATTTCACAAGTAAATACATATGAGTCTTTTGGGAACCAGGGATGGAATGCTACAGCTTGGATCTAAAATGGCACCCAAAACCTCATGAGTTTGGAAAGTGACTGGATTAAGGATGATTTCACAAAATGTGCTATTTAAAGTAGAGGCCTACTCTCTAGTTGATGGGCATTTGGGTTGTTTCCAAGACTGAGCTATCACAAACTGAGCTGCTATGAACAAGGGTGTACATCTGTCTTTCCAATGTGATCCTTAAAATTCTTTTGGGTATATTCCTAGGAGGGGGATAGCAGGGTCAAATGGGACCCCTAGTCCTAGTTTTCTGAGAAATCTCCACACAGATCTCCACAATGGTTGCACAAGTCTGCAATCCCACCAACAGTGGAAAAGGGTTCCTTTCTCCCCACAGCCTCACCAGCATTTATTGTTGGTTGATTTTGTAATCGTGGCTATTCTTTGTGGAGTGAGATGAAATCTCAATGTTGTTTTCATTTACATCTCTCAAATGACTAGTGATGTTGAACATTTCTTCACATGTTTCTTAGCTGCTTTGACTTTTGCCTCTGAGAAGTGTCTGTTCATTTCAGGTGCCCATTTTTGAATTGGGTCCTTAAACTTGGGGAGGCTGATCTGTTTAAGTTCTTTATATATCGTAGATAATAGCCCTTTGTCTGATAAACAGCTACTAAAGATTTTTTCCCATTTTGTTGGTTGTCTTTTAGCAGTGCCAGTGACTTCTTTTGCTGTGCAGAAGCTTTTCAGTAGGATGAGATCCCATTTGTTGATTCTTTCTGCTACTTCTTGTACTATAGAGGTTTTATTTATAAAGTCTCTGCCTAAGCCAATGTCTCCAAGAGTTTTACCTAGCCTGTTTTGATCGATCTTGTCATTCTTTATGGCAGAGTAATACTCCATTTTGTAAAAAAAACCACATCTTCTTTATCCACTCTCCAGTTGATGGCCATTTGGGTTGTTTCCAAGATTGAGCTATCACGAACTGAGCTGCTATGAACAAGGGTGTACATCTGTCTTTCCAATGTGAGTTTTTAAATTCTTTTGGGTATATTCCTAGCAGGGGGATAGCAGGGTCAAATGGGACCTGTAGTCCTAGTTTTCTGAGAAATCTCCACACGGATCTAGATCGGAAGAGC